>CP139504.1:192274051-192445691 GCA_021014915.2 Artemisia tridentata subsp. tridentata
CTGTTATCGAAAATGTTACTTATTTTCAACTTGGTGCAACTTTGTGGCATATTGCTAAATGTGTGACTCAAACAACTGAACTAACGAAATTGCCATTACGAAACTTGACACTCTCTTTCATACAAATAATACCACCAACATCTTTTAATCTAATATATATGTAAAATATAAAGTTTTTCATCCAATTACACCAATAAATGTATTTTTTTTCATGCTCTTCAAGTTGATATCAATTTTGATTTGTATCTATAAAAAAATTATTTGAATTTTTCGTAATATATCATAAAATTCGCAATATATTCATAATACATTCGTAATGAAAAATTATGTTTAACTAAACGCTCTCCTTCCTCCCATGAACCCTTCCTTTCTCACTTGAACTCCCTCCTTTAGTAAGTATTATGAAATATTAGGATGTATTACGTAATATTATTATTTTTTCTTTCTTCCACACATACTCATTCCTTCCTTCCTCCCTTATCATCTTCCATCCTCCTTTCATCAACTTACAACTTTACCTCCTTCCTCGTTCCATACTTTTGCAAAATTTTATCATTCTTTACCAAGTTTTTCTTCCTATCTATTAATCTTCTTCGCATGATTTATTTTTGTAATCCAAAATTTGAACATCTTCGTAGAACAAATTGAGTTTTAGTTAAAAATGAATTGACCAAAGGGATTGTGTCCCAATGGTATCCCATGTTTGAGAATGTTCCCCAACCAAATAGTTGGGTTCAAGTACTGCTTAAGATATGTGAGATTGATTTACTGTGAGATAGCTAGTTGTCTTTCTAAAAAAAAAGAAAAAAAATATTATACTTTGTGAATTATACAAAGTGAAATATTTTTTTGTTTCTACTTTACGAATTCTACGAATATAATAAGACGTTATATGTAGCGGTGAGCATCAGGTCAATCCAGACCAGACCGGGCCGAGAATGATTTAGCCCAAAACCACGGACCAAGGACCAGAACGAATGTGTTCGGTCTGGTACGGGTCGGTCCGGTCCGAGAAGGCAAAATGGTCGGTTATATGTAAGACTGGACCAGATCGAACCGGACAGAGTACCGAAAATGAGGTAAAACGTGGACCGAGGATCGGTTCCGGCATGTTTCTCGGTTCGGTGCAGTCCGCGGTCCGTTCTGCTCACCCCTAGTTATATGAGATATGGGCGGTCGTGACATTTAGAAAAAAAAAATGTCCTGAATTAAGCAACATGCCACAAACGTAAGTTAAGTTAGAAATAAGTAACATATTGGATCGCATAAATACAAATTTCCCTTTACATACGCTAGTACATTAACAACAAATGCCGACGACATTTTTGCAATCGTGCCGACGTCAAATCCCGACGACATGACGTCGACACCCTCTTCTCGACAATGCTCCGTCGCTATTCAACTTCCCGACAAAAAACCCTGACGACACGGTGGGACCCATACCTTTTTTCAGTCAAAGTTCTTTGTGGTTCGACAATATTGTCCCGACGACATGTCATCGGGACCATACTGCTAATTAACGATTGGATTAGTTAAGCCTAATTACTTTGTAAATTAATACCGACGACATGACGTCGGTATTAATTTATCATAGTCAACAAACAGTCAACGAAAGTGTGTGTAATACTGACGACATGACGTCGGTATTACTTACGAAGGTCAACAAGTAGTCAACGAAAGTGTTTATAATACCGACGACATGACGTCGGTAAATTAAAAACTATACATTGATTTTTATTTTAAATGCAGACGACATGTCGTCGACATTTAATTATAGTGCAGCTGCACAGCTGCAATTTTCTAGATTTTTTTCGAAAAATTTTCCGGAAAAAAATCTACCAAAACCTGCCTTTCAAACTAACACATCCAAAACCACTAAACACTTATAAACTTTACAAAACGGCTATAAACTTTATAACGGCTAAAACACTTATATATAACCACTAAACACCCTCAAAATACTTTAAAACATTATAAACTTTACAAAACGGGTGTTATAATCGCTAGACCTAGCTGCCATATCTACATATGTTGCAATATCCGCAATGTTCAAGTCGCCAAAAGGTTAAACTATACGATAATAAGATTCGGGTCGCCAAAATATAGTTTCAAAGATAAGTACAACACAAAATAACACATATACCTCTACCGCCCCTCGTCGTCATCCATATCATCGCTACGACGATCCTCATCATCACCACTCTCGCTGCCTGAGCCACTCCCGCTCTCGCCTGCACCACTCCCTCCCGCGCCACACCCGCTGCCTGATCCTACCTCACTTCGAGAAGGTATCTGACTAATAAACTCGTGCCATTGCAGGTTGCTCCGGACATAACCTATCAACAAAGCGAGCTGCTCCTTAACTTCCTTAGCTTCTGCTACAGCTGCATTACTCTTCTTCTCAGCTGCAACACTCTTCTTCTCAGCTTCATCAATCTTCTTTTGAGCTTCAGCAAGCTTCTCGTCGATCTGGGGCCCAGTGTACACACTTAAAAACGAAATAATCAAAATTTAAAAACGGCCAGTTCAATACATAAGATAAGTCATGAGTAATCTATTAGTATTATCCCACTATACATACCTGGAGGTGGAGGCGGGGTGTAAGGTAACGGTGGTCTGCTCATGTCGGGTACCACCCTGCCCCTGCCAGCTATATGACCCCGCTGCTTGCCCTTTATTACCCGGGCAAGTATCTCCTCCTCTGTGTATGCTACCCCTGTAGGCGTATCGGATCCGAGATCCCTTAGCCTGACCATCTCTTCCCATGTAGTTGAAAAAAAATGAGAAAATTAATATATTAGTCGGGTTAATTACTAGATTATGTTTCAATAAATCATTAAAGTGCGTGTAAAAAAAAAAAAAAAAAAAAAAAAAAAAAAAAAAAAGATACTTACATCTTGAACCCGAGCCTCATCCTGCAACCATACACCATCCTTGCAGTGCGTGTCAGAAAAGCTTTGGATGAGGGACGGGTGCTGGTGGTCCTCGTTGTTCTCAAACTGTATATACTCATGCATATAGTATGAAACAAATTAAAATGACAAATCAAACACCATATATATTTTAATTAAACTTAAATACTTTTATAAAATTAAAATATATAATTAAAATTAATTACTTTTATAAAATTAAAAATTTTATTTAGTATAAATACTTTTAATTAATATATAATTAAAATTAAATAATCTTATAAAAATAAAATGTGTCTTACATATTCGTGTCGAGAAGCGGCCAATGATCGGGAACGGTGGCGGCTGTAAACCTTGTTCTTCTTTCGGTTCTCTTTGTTCACGGCAGCTCGTTTCATGGCCTTCTCCGACATGTAGAACTTCATCACATCCACATTCGCAGGCCCACCCTCCCTGGTAAAGAAATCGCACTTCAGGTCATATTTATTGTCCTCGTATCGCCTAGCCAGATACGCATTGATGCCGATCAGAATGTTCTGCCAGCGTGATTCGCGCATGTGGTGCTCCAAATTAAACATACGCTGCAATCAAATATAGTTAAAATTAATATAAAGATATAAATAAATAAACAAATTTAAATAAATATACACATTTAAACAAATTTAAATAAATGTACACATTCAAATAATTAAATATAGAGATATAAATAAATAAACAAATTTAAATAAATAAGCACATTTAAATAAATAAACACGATAACATAACAATATATAAGAAAAATAAAATAACTGACCCCGAGCTGTGGAATGATGTGCGCCCTCTTCCCCGCTTCTATATCGTACCAGGAGGGATAGTGCAACGGCATCAGCCTAATCAGCTCGCCAACGTATTTACTGAACCACCCGGCGTTCTTGCCGACATGAACGTACGTCCCCTGATCATTATACTCGAACTCAATCGACTACGGGCCGCTAAGTTCCACGGCTTTTTTGAGGGCCACGTTCTTCGTGGCTTGACAGACCCGCGGCCTGCCGCCATCCCGACCTCCACCCCTGCCTCCCCCCTCGCCCTACCTCCTCTTCGGGGTCGTTGTGATCTTACAATTGGAGTGAGTGAAAACGTCATAAAGTAACATGTAACCAAATTTAAATGATCAAGTTTAAGTTTCTTTGAAAGTAATCTAGAAATTCTTACCACCCCGGCAACTGCTCTCAATCTGACGGGGAGGGGAAAGTGGATCACCGTGACCACGCGCGACTGCTGCTGCCATCTGTAAAAGTAAATGTTGAATAACATATAGAAATTCGGGAATAAATTAACATAAGCATGCACACATTCAAATACATATACATTCAAAATAAATATACACATTTAAACAATCCATAACAATTTCATTAAAATAAGTTTCGTTTTACAAGTTACAATTTAAGATCAATCTGCTAAATCATAAACAACATTAATAGAATATAATCACAAACTCAACATGTAATAGTGCCAACATAGCCTTTTCATTGAGTACTCGCTATATAAAATTAAAGGAGTCGTCTTTATATTATTTTACGGCTAGTCCAATACCAAGGACTATAACGAGCACACCGTATGGGGTGTCTCATTAGGCTTGCTGCAGAAGTGTCGATCGACCCTAGCTCGATCGAGTTAGGGGATCGATCCCCTTGCTGCAGAAGTCGGTCGCCACACTCGATCGGCTAGAACTTGGTCACAGGGACGATCGATTTGAGCAATGTATTTTAACGTTTAATTTTTGAATGAAACTTAGGTGCAGAGTAAAAAAAAATCTTTTAAATATAAACTTTTTTACACACTATAAAAACATACAACATACAACACTATAAAAACACACAACACAAACATACAACACACACATTTCAATCCACAAATCTAACAATATTCAAATGGCTTGTCGTCTCCCCCATACCGTTGAAGAACTGCAAAACTATATCAAAAAACAAGCCGAACAAGAAGATGAGGCTCGACAACATGCTCTTGTCGAGGTTATCAAACAATTTGAAGTTGCGAAGGCACAGAAACAAAAACTGAGGGGGTGCTTGGTTGGGGGGATAGGAGGGGTGGGGAATAGGAATATAATGATTGATGATGGTTGGTGTAGGGGAATGCAATGGCCCATTACCCGGTAGTGGGTAATGGGGCATTACCCAACAATTTGGGGGGGAAAGGGAATGCATTGCTTTGCATTCCCTTTGCATTCCTCAACAATTGAACCAAGCGGCCCCTGAGACAACAATACGAAGACTGCAAAGACATATCTGAAGACAGAAAAGCTGTGATCGACCAGTTTTTGAACGATGAAGCTCGCAAAGATGGAGCCATTAGTGAGACGTTGTGGGGTTGCGTTTCACAGATTCAGGGCCAAATCAGCGACAAGATCCGCTGGAGTTATGAGGAAAACGTTGAAGCTCGTTCTGTATCAAAACAGAGCCGAAACTTTGACCAAGGTGCATCTACTTCATCTGTTGCACCAAGATTCGTTGCGCCTGGTTCTGAAGACAATTCGGGTTGGGACGATGATAAGGAGCGGGAGTTTAGCAGATTGGAAGCAGAGTACGAGGAGAGCAAGTTTGCAAACTACTCTTCGTACGACGATGGTTACGACTCCGACAACTCAGAAACTTAGGATAACCCGAATTACTGAAATTTACGTTTATGTTTATGTATGAAGCTTATGTTTATTTAATGTTTTTTTTTTATCTATGTAATGTTTTAATTTTTAATGAAATTTAATTTTGTATCAAAAATGTTTTTTTGTTTAAAAAAAAAAAAAAAAAAAAAAAAAAAAAAAAAAAAAAAAAAAATTGAACTTGGTCGCCCTTACTGGGGCACCTAATCGCCTGTAGGTCACTGGAGAGAGAAAGCTGACGTGGCAGAGAAAAATGGGAGAACTTGGTCGCCTTACTGCAAGCAGCCTTAGCTTCAAATATACAACTAACTAGCAATAAGAACTAGGATAGCATCAAAATCAACGCAAAGTCATACGGCTAGTCCAATACCAAGTCCCCCAAGCTGCTATTTGCACCGTGGCTACACAATTAGCACAACCCACCTTGGTTGTGTCGTTAAAACCAACCAAATGCAATATATACTGTCTCGGCTGGAAAAATAAACTACTACGGCTGGAAAACTACAACTACTACGGCTGGATACAACAAAGCATAAAAATGAAAAAACAAGTAACATACTGTCTCGGCTGTGGCCTCTCGGGCTGCGGTCTCGGGCTGTGGTCTCAGGCTGTTGTCTCGGGCTGCAGTCTCGGGCTGCTGTCTCGGGCTGCGGTCTCGGGCTTGGGCTATATAAAAAGAGAGCACATTTATACCGGTTGCTTAATACATGAGCTAAAAATATTGACGGCGACATGTCATCGGGATACCAAAAGTTTTAAAAAAATAAAAAAGGGACCACATTACCTATGTCTCGGCTGTCTCAGCTCTCGACTCTCGCTCTCAGCTCACTCTAGCTCTCGGCTTTTAAAAAATAATAATAATAATAAAAAATCAAAAACTTAACAATTGCTACATTAATTAACACTTAAATTACACAAATTAAAAAAAAAAAAAAAAAATTTAAAAAAAAACTTCTCGGTGGGGAAGAAGAAGAGGAAGAATTAAACAAATGAGGGGTTGAGGAAGAATTAAACGAAATAAGAAGTGGGGAAGAAGTGGTGCTCGTGTGGTGGTTTGCTATGGTTTGTAGTGGTGGAGTAGTGGTGGTGTAATGGTGGTGCGGTGATGTAAAGGTGGTGTAATGGTGGTGTGGAGATGCTAGTGGTGGTGGTGTGGAGATGCTAGTGGTGGTAGTTTGCTGTGGTTCAATTTTCCGGCGAGAGCTCGATCTGCTTTTTGAGATATAGATCGATATATGTGTCTAAGTGTTGACCAGATCTGCTTTTTGTTTAGTTTTTAATTGTCCCGACGACATATCGTCGGGACAAATAAAGTAAGTTTGTCGTTTTGTGATTCGGCGGGATAAATGAAAATTTTGGGGGGTTTTTTTGCGCATAAATACCGACGACATGTCGTCGATATGAATTACTTATATTAAAAAACTTTATTTCTTATATATACTTTTATTTAATATATAATTAAAATTAAATACTTTATATTTCAAATTAAATACTTTAATTTAAAATTAAATACTTTTATAAAATTAAAAAAATATTTAATTTAAATACTTTAATTTAAAATTAAATACTTTTATAAAATTATAAAAACTAATGTTTTGAACATGGGTTTTTGTTTTGAAAAAACATGTTTTAATCGAGATGATATGGTTGTACATGAGATGTTAAACGAATGAATCAGAAAGATGGAATAGATGTGTACAAAGTAGAGATTGAACCTAGAGATAATTAATAGCTAATCCGTACACGTGATTTTTAGGGTTTTCAATTGTAAGAACCCAAAATGGGTTGTGAAATGGGCGGGGTTTTTAGATTTTGTGCGGGACGGAGTTAAGGTTTTGGAGGGAATTGTTTATCTAAGACTTCCCTCTCACTCCTTCTCCTTATGATGGGGTATTGCTATTTTGGGGGTTTTTTTTTATTTGGGGAACATATATATAGTCAATGAAACTTATATAATTACATATTTCTTCAAGATATAAGTTTTTTTAATACATAATTTACAATGGTGTTTAAGCATATTTTGAAAAAATATGCAAATATGCAAATTTTATTGTATATATGTAATTGACCCTTTTTATTTTAAAAGAGTTATAAAGTTAAATAAGTAAATGACGTCCTTCGAGCACCTAACATATATGAAAGAAATGCGTTATCCTCGCCCTAGGTAGCGTGAGAGTAAGTATAAGTGTAAGCTGGAAGATTAGGTAATAAGTGTCAAAGTAAATGCTTAATATATTAGTTGGTTCGACATTGAATGAGGTTAGAGGAGTATCTGAAGAGGAAGCTGATAATGAGTGTCTAGGTAGAAAACTTCAAGTAGATGTACCCATTAATGACGAAACATCTAGTAAATGGGGTGCTGTGGAATCTGATAAACCACATGGTTCAGATTGGAGTAAAAAAGTTGAATTAAAAACTGAATCTTACCACTCTCAAAACATTCCCAATGCTTCCCATCAAACACTTCCCGCCATACACTTCCCGCCAAAACACTTCCCACCAAAACTTCCCACCAAAATATTGGCGCCAAAATTTCCCACCAAAACGTTTGTGTAAAACATCTGCTCTATCCTCACAAACACATTATATACACTCTTATCCTCAAAACCACTCAACCTCACAACCTCTTATCTTCACACCAATTTCAAAACCTGAGATGCAGCGATATAATCCTTTTATGTGTTCTTGTGGAACAGGAAATATAAAACTATACATTTGGATGGGAATATTGTGCATGTCCTCTTTCGAAGGTGAACAATTATACATTTCTTATTTATGTAAATATACATTTCCTTATTTATGTAACAGCCAAGAGAAAAAGATTATGGATGTGGATATTTTATGTGGAAGAGTGAATTTGATGACCGGTTACGAGTAATCTCTTCTGCTTCAACATCTCAAGGTGATGGATCTGCACCAACAGAGTGCTCAAACTGTAATGCCAAAGATCTTAGGATAAACATGCTGGAATCACAAAAACAGGTGCTAAAGACAAGAGTAAGGATGCTGGAGGCAAGACTTGAAATGGCAACGAATCCCGATGACCATGACCACGCATGTCAGTCGGCTGCAATACTCCGTGAGCTGTTAGGTGACATGGACAATCTTCATATGTAGTGTTGTTGTTGTTGTTGTTTGTGTTATTGTTGTTGTTTAATAAAATGTTGTGTTATTGTAATGATGAAAATTAATTCACATGTTTACATATATATATTTGCACAAAACTTTTAACTGGTACTGGGGTTGGAATAGTTATATATCAGATACGTTCATACTTATAGAAACATGCAATGCCCATATGTCATATAGTTAAGTTTGGACAACGTAATTAATCAGAAAGATGGAATAGATGTGTATCAACCGATGGCCGTGAAGAAGACTTGGAGTCCATTGTTGTTGGTGAGTGTTTAGATGAAGAGTTGGAGTCATGGGTTCGATGTATAAGAGTTTCCGAGTTCTTGGTTTTCTTTTGACCTATATTTGTATTAGTTAATGAAGATGTCTTTCTAATGTGTTCTAATGTGATATTGTACGTACGTTATCAACTATGTTTAGTTATGCATATATATGTTGTTGTTGTTGTGAAAATTACATATATGCATAAAGAATGGAGCGATATAATCCTTTTATGTGTTCTAGATGTATGTTATGGTTGAAACCAAAAGAAGACTCTTCCTGGATACGTTTACCAAACCCTTACTGATGTTTTTTCTATAAATGCAAATAAGTTTTGCTATAAATGCTATAATAAATGTTTTTAATAGTTTACAAAGTTCCAAGAAAGTCGTTGCTTTTTTGTTGTATCAACCGATGGCCGTGAAGAAGACTTCTCGTACATTAAATGTGTTGAGAATTATGTAAAGGTGGTGATCTCGACTATTATGAACTAGAGGATAATTACATGGAAGCGGGATCTCTTGAGCTCGAATCCAGTTCTAAACCTGTATTTGAAGTCGGTTTACATATATGCATAAAGAATGGAACTGAAGGAATAATATCACAATTAACAAACACGAAGGCAAACCTTTTATTTAAAATATGCAAGAGTTCTCAACCACATACATTTCATACAGACTCAAACGAAACAACTCGCCAAGCAAACGAAACAACTTGACAAGCAAACGAAACAACTCGACAAGAAAACGAAACACACGACATAGACCATAACAAACATCGCCCATTAATTTTTTTTTTTTTTTTTTTTTTTTTGCTGCTACTTCCCACTTTGCTAGAACCTGCACCATCTTTTCCCTTCCTTGCCTTCCTTTGCTTGATGAAATGTTTAAACATAGCTTCAAGATTTGTTATCCTATTTCCCATATCATCAATTTTGGTTTCCAACGTGCTTTCTCATCCAACATTATCAGCTTGAGCATCCAACATATCTCTGTAGTACGGCTTTTTCCTCAACCATTCAAGAATCTGGTCTCTCATCCACGGGCTAATGTTCTTATAAGAACCATGATCCGTGCTAAAATGTATATATAAATATTATGCAGACGGATACACGTTAATAAATACAAATCACCCCTTTAGGAAAAAGGATACTTGCAAAAACTCACGTTTGTGTGTGTGATACCAAGTAAGTGATTACCCGGGTCGTGTCTCAACGAGGTGTGAATGGGCAATCGTTGAAAGTTTAGATTAGAGTGACTGAAGATATGGGATATGGAATTTTTGCTTTGATTATTCTAATTTAAACAATGAGAAACAAATTCTCACGGGAAAATTAATATTAACAAATTATATTAAAAACGCGAATCAGGAAATCTAAAAACAGGATTAAAACTGAAATATTAGAAAACTAATCCTACAAGTGTAAAATTATTTTTCTTAAATCCTAAATAATAAAAGAAAATTTTAGAAAAAAGATTTATATTTTTCTGACTTTTATATTTTTTATTATGAATTAAAAACTAGTAAAACTAATTAAATTATTTAAAAATACTAAAACTGTTAAGAAAAATCTGAAAAATTTAAGGGAAATCTAAAATATTATTTTAAATCTAGGAAAAATAAAATTAGAAGTTTTAGAAACCCTAATAAGCAAATGGGCAGAAAAGCAGTTTGGCAATAAGCACAAAAATAAGCTAAAAAGCTCTAAAAATTACCAAAAGCTCAGAACTAGTGTAATACACTTATTAAAGCACAATTCAACTGAAAAAGCTCAAATAAGCAATTGGAATAAGCAGATAAGCACTTGAACAGTTTCAAAATTAAGACAGAAAAGGGCAGTTTCAACCCCTATTTGCAGATCAAAATAAGCTCTAAAATAAGCTGATAAGTAAAACTTTATGGGGGCAAAAGCTTCTTGGTAGTACTGGCTACACTAAAAACCAAAAAGCCCCAAATTTAACAACCTAATTGAACCCTAATTGCAGCCTAGATCAGATGGTTTGGAAACATAAAACTGTGTAGGCTCAGAACTAGATTGATTGGGAAATTTGCAGACTAATTTAAGCTATTAAATAAGCTATGAAGTGGAATCCAAGCTTGGAATCTAAAAACTAGTACTATGAGCCACCTCTAAATCAATTTTAAGGCAAAATGAACAAGTGGATCAGCAGATATTAAGCACACAAAAAGCTGAGTTAAACAGATTATTGTGCAGGTCTGCACAAGTGGTCTGTTGCAGCAGGCTAGGATTTGGGATCTAAACTTGTTCAAATCTTGATGAAATAGTGCCAGACTTTGAAATCTCACTTAAACTAATGAAAGTGACTCAACTTTGCCAAGAAAATGGTCCAAATAAGCTTCAGCTTATGTGGAGCTTAAGAGGGCAGTTGAGCTTCTAATCTTTCTCCTATGAGCCAAAATCCTCAAAACACATCAAAATTACTTAACTCTTATAAAAAACAGCTTATCTATACTAAATAAATCTACATCAAAATTTATAAGTTGGCAAATGAACAGTAAACAGGTTTAAAACCTGAAATAAGCTATAAACCAAACACCCCTTTATTAGGGTCTGAGTTGGTTTTGAACTAGCACAGACAGATTTTGATTATAGATTCTAAATTTTACTGATTAACTAGCTTAATTTAACTCTAATAAGTAACTTCCAAAAGGAAAATAAGCAGTAGAATAAGCTATGCCTTATTTGGCTATTTTTGGTTTTTTTAGTGTTTTAAAGCAAAATTAAGTAAAGGCTATAGAAAATTGATAAAACAGATAAAAGGCAATCCTTAAACTACAAATAAGCAGAGAATCACTATGATAAGCTAAAATAAGCTAAGTAACAGTAACTAGAATTTAATGCAAAATATTGGAAAAAGCTTACAACTGATATGGCTCATGAAACAAAGGAACTAGATCAGGACACAACCCTAGCTTGTTAACAACAAGCTAGAAACCCAAATTAGCTTCCAAGAACAGCTTATTCTACCCAGAAGCTTATTTTGACCATTGCTTTGACTTTCGTTGACTTTCTCCTTAATTAGAAATTTAGAACTGCTTATAACTAATATAAGCCTACAACAAGCTATGATAAGCTTGTATAAGCTTATAGCAAGGGTGTGTGGCTTGTGAGTGATTTTCTAACAACTATGGAGCTTAATACGATTTAACAGGAATCATGAAAACTTGAAATCTTATAAAACTTGGAATGATTACAATACAAAAGTAATTTAAGACTTGAAATGACAATGGAAACTTAAATTGAAACTGAAATAAGCATTTAACTATTTTCTACACTACGAATGGTCCTAAACTAGTGACAATCTTCTCTCTGTGTCTTTATTGCCTTTTATAGCTATCCCAAAAGCTTCCACTCATCCTTCTGATCAAATCCCACCCTTTAATTAGCTTCAATTCATCCTAGCCGTCCATTTATCAATTTGGTGGGAAAATGGGGAAGTGGGAAAAATTGCACATGGTCTGATAACTTGGGGGGAGGAAGAAGCATTTAATGCTTTTGGCTTTGTTAGGTGAAGTGTAGCAGGAGGAGGGGGTGGTGGGTTTGTCAGAGATAAGGCGGTGGGTTGAGGTGGTTTTGGTTTGGCGGGGTGGTATTGAAGGGGATAAGAGTTTGACCGAAGTCAAACTTCTGGGTTTAGCTAAGGGATCGGGTTGGGTATTTTGGTGGATTGGGCTTTGGGTTTGGTTGGTTGTGTGGGCTGGGTGATAGGATTAGGATTAAATGGATTGGGTTTTTTTTTATTTTGGCTGGGTTTATTTTTAGGATTGGTTTGATAGTGGATTAAATCTTTGAGGACCAAAGTTGTAATATTCTGAAAATCCAAGGACTATTGCTGCCAAAAATAGAAACTAATTCCAGGGACCATTTGTGTCATTTTGGGATTTTTGGGGGTTGACTTTGACTCTGTCTTTGACTTTCGTCTTTACTTGATCAAATGTACAATTGTCGTCGAGTCGATCCAAAAATGCTCGTTTCCGTTCTGTTTTCAATCCTTTTGCACATGAAACAGATAAAAACACAATTCAAGGATATTTTCTGTATTTTGATGCATTTCTGAGTGTTTTTAAATATTTTTGCAGTTCAGATAGGACAAAAATGATGAGTATTTACACACTCATCAAACCATATTCATCATAAATTTTGTAGCCACATGTATTAAGAACTTCATTAAAGAGACCCTCCGACGATAAAACCTTTGACCACTCCTCTTCCGGCGTGTAACCAACCATTGTTATGTGTGTTTTGTGAGAATTGACGATTGGTTATGTGCGTTTTGCCGAGTTGATGATGATTCGTTATATATAAATAAAAAATTGGCAGGACAAAGGTAAAATAAGGCGGGAAGGTTATCCCGGCGACATGTCGTTGTTACAAAACATGCGGGAAAAAACCCCGCCCAATTATTCGCTATTATTCACACGCGGGGCAAGACAAAAATTAGGTTTAAATAAGTCCTGACAACATGTCGTCGAGACAATAACAATAATGACAAATGTTAATCAAACGCTAATTGCAATAATTTTTTTGGTTTATATGTTACCGACAACATGTCGTCGGTAACATCTTGGCGGGGCAAACTCCCGCCCAATTTTTCACTATGATTAGGAAAGTCAAATGTTACCAATATGATCCAGACGACATGTCGTCGGGATTTTAACATCTTAAAAATTCAACGCATTCTTGGCACGGTCAAGCGTGTTTTTTGTCGTTTAGTGTAAAATGCCTTACATAAGTGAAACGCTTATTAGCCACTAGTATTGAAGACCCGTTCGTTGTACATGGGCTGTATATAAGTGTTCATAGTGTAATCTTCGGCACTTGTTTTCGTCATTATATATCTAGGTTGTGATGGTATCACACTTATTGACATGCAATTTTAGGTACTTATTTTCATCATTATATATCTAAATTGTGATGGTATCACAATTTTTGCAAGCATGGTACACATTTAAAATAGTTTATTGACATTAAAAAAGTATATGTGAAGAGACTTTTTTTCAATATGTTATATTTAATAGTCTCTTCACATGTAATCTTTTAATATGTATAAGTTACATAATATTTTTTGCCTATTTATTTTGCACCTTTGTCATAGTTAGTTATAAAATCATTTGTACTTTGATATATTTTTTTTCAATGGCACAATTTCAGTTGTTAGAGAACTTAATGAACGTTGTTGGTTCTTCTAAATTGCATGATTGTATGCGTTTGTGGTTTGTGCAACAGGGAGGTGAAGATGATGCTTTGCCCAAATTGCTTATCGCTTGTTGTGAACATTTGAGGCGGGTAATGGTGAAAAACCAATGCATGATAGCGAACATGGAAGCATTAGGTGCGCGTGGTGTTGCTATGGACTCGTTAGAAGCTTTGAGAAAGAATCAAAAGAGGCATCGGGTATTGCTTGAAAAGCTAGGAGCATTGTTTTTTCAAGTGAAAGTTGGTGTTCGTGAGGAAGAAGCTAATGCGATTAAGATGAATGAGTTTAATTAGTTGTTTGGTGACGTTTCTGTTTGGACTTTGAGTTTTGTTTGTCTACGTGTTTTTGATATTGAAAATAAATATAAGGATCCATTTTACAATTGACTCTATCGTTTATTATTTGAACTAATATTTAACACCCCCAAAATCGGGTCCAGCGGAAGCATACATGTCACTGGGGTGCTACTCAATTGGTATCACAACACAAGTACAAAGAACGGTTTTTACCCCAATCATTTAGAATAAAATTCATTAACAAAAAGGTGTTAAATTTACATTATTCAAGGTAGTGCGGAAATAGGCCCATAAATTAAGTAAGGCGGTCCCAAATATAAATATCAGAGTCGTCTATGACCACGCCCCTTGGCAAGCGCCTTCAGAAATAAGCTATCACCTTAAACCTGAAAATACATGCTAAAAGGGTCAGCTTACGCTGGTGAGTTCATAGGTTTTAGTTTAAAACAACATGGTTGAACCAAAAGGTTTTCGAGCTCAAAACATTGTTCATAAACATGTCAAGTCCAACGTAGGCTCACACTGCCTAAATCACCGTTCCAAAACCAAATCCGAAATAATAACATTTATAATAACAGTGGATCAAAATCAGTAATAAGTATGATATGCGTGACTAGGTCGCAACCAACCAAACCAAACCAAACCCACACTTGGGTGTATCCAAATACAGTAATAGTTTCCTATAGGTGCACACTATGGATGTCTATAGGCACAGGAGCCCTAGGTAATAGGCACAAAGAGCCCTTGTTAATGATTAGGCACAAAGAGCCCTTGTATATAATAACCATAGTCAACTAGCATTGCAACATATCGAAAACATAAAATAACAGTTGGTCCATTCAAAACGGTTTTGCAAGTTTTCTCCCCCAAGTTTAATAAAGTAGTAATAAAAGTAAAAATGGGGCTAGGAAAACTCACATTCATATCAATTAATGACATAACGCCTTCAAATAACCAATTCAAATATTTCAGTCAAACAGTCAAATATTGAGTAGACAGTTCACATAATCCAAATAAACAGTCATTGAGTTTAGTTAAAAATGAGCATGTATTTTCCCCTAAAATAGTTAGAAAAATGGTAAAAGTAGGGGCCATGAACTCACCTTAGCCACAGCAATGCAAGGATCACAACTGACACGACTGGCATCGAGAAGCAAAACAAAACAGTCTCAAGACATACGGCACGACGGTACACGGAGGTACAAGCACAGCGGTACACAACGGTCTAGGATCGACACAACCTAATACGTATACGGTTATCTCAAAATACGGCTCGCACAATAATAAAGTCTATAAAAGACAATGTGTCGTAGTTTTCGAGGATTACTCGATTTCAAAACTTATCAAAAGCTTAGTATCAACGTTTCGTGTGGTGTGGTAAGAAAACATAGACTCGACATACAACTCACGCCAAAGAGAAATAGACATCGACATAGTCGAGAGAATACTGACGAGAACTCAAACCAAAGAAGACAAACCTAGAAGTTAACGACAAATAATCACTTCAAATAAAATAAATCTGTTTGTATGTTTCGGTATTCACCCCGATATCCCAAATAATTTGTATAAAACATAAACGCCTTATAAATAGAAATAGTTTAACTAATAAAAATCAGTTTTCTCAAGTCGTTGTGATTTTAATTAACCAAATCTGTAATCACAATATTTTATAAGTTTTATGTTTCGTTATCATTCGCGTAATTATTTGTTTTGGGTTTATTGAATATTTTGTGTCCGTTTCGTGTCTAATATATTAAATTCATTTTGAATCTAATATATTATACCGTCTCGATTCCCAAAATGTCCAATAAGTCCAATGCCTAACATCATAAATCCAATAACGATCCATAATTGTCCAATGTCCAAATATAATAGTCGATTCCAAATATTTATTCCGTTATGTATCCATATTATCCAAATTCCAATCGCAATTCCAAGTAACATCCGAAACGTACCAATCGTCACAATGTCAAAAACAATTTAAAACTCGTCAGTCATACATTTTCAAATAAAGTACAATTTATTTATAATTAGACCATTTAAATGACACACCTTAAATTAATTTTAAATCAAATGCACCTTTACTATTTTGATGGGCTCCTTAGCCCTATGGACCAACAAACGCACCCAACAAGGGCAGCTAAGCCCAAATATAACCAAACGCACACCTAAATATGAGCCTGGTTCGCTTAATGGCACACAACCGCAAATGTAACCATCTTTTAACAGATTTGCTACACGTACTAGATTCAAATGACTCATGGTTTCCAAGCTAAAGATTGCCAAAACACGATACGACACCCTAGTGGTGTCGAGACTTAACCAAACCAAGACAACACCACTTGTGGTGTCCTTTGGTCGGAACAAAACATCACACGCAACACAAACACGCACATCCACCATTGTGGTTCCTTGACTCGTACGAGACATCATATTCACAACCACTTCATTTCTAAATCGCGATAACTACAAATAGTCAAACTTATACATAATCACCTCAACTTTATTAGACCCATAACCAAATGAGCAACAGAAATAAAATCCGAGACCAGACCATACCCTACGGGGGTGATAGTTGGACGAGGGTAACAAAACTAGCCCACCTTGTGACTTGTTATTCCTACGCAAACAACATAACCAAAACCAACTACATCAATAAACACTTATTAGACCAAAGAAATGTAAGTCGAGACCAAAACATGACTCACAAACCAAATAAGCCATAACAACTTATATCAATACTCACTAAAGCAACGAATATGTTTCAGACCCAAGATCATGACGGGTTTTGACCCGTAACCTGTAAACCAAACGACTCAACCAATACTTCTTTCAACCCTTTTCTTACCACACAAAACAACAACAAAATCAAAAATATTTAAATCCGGTTTTTAATCACAAAATTAATATTATCGAGTTATAACCGTTTTAAATCCATGAAACTATAGCAACACTAATCGGTTTCCTCAAAATCAATAAATAACAAACACTTTTTCTCGGTTTACCATGTCGAGAAAAAAAAGAGCGAGGAGGGGGAAGACGGCGGTGATGGAGGCTATGGTGACAGCTACACAACGATGGCGACAGCAACAAACCAATTAGAACCCAAAACAGCTCCAAAACATTCAATCTAAACACAAACGCCTTTATAGAACACAGTTCTACAAATGGAGTGGTGGTGGCGACTATCGAAAGCTGACCGGAAAAAGTGGTGGCGGCATTAGTGGTGTTTATAAGAAAGAGAGTGTTGAGGTGATGGGGTATGGGATGGCAGTGGGAGGTGAGGTGTTGCTGTGGTGGTGGAGAGGTGGCCGGAGATAGGGTGGTGTTGATGGTTGGCGGCTGCAGGAGGCATGGAAGAGAAGAGGGTGGAAAACTAACCCTAGAATGACTATAAGGATGTATATATAGGCTAGGGTTAGGGTTGTATAAACCCTAGGGCCAAAACCGCCAACTGTTAAAACCTAGGGGCGGCGGGGTAAATTTTGTCCAGGGACCAATATTGTAATCTTAGCAATCTTTCTTGAAATGAGGCTCGGGGCTCGTTTAGATTAGCAAACGATCGATTCAAGACTCGTGATTTGCGCCATTGCGCTCAGAATAATTTTTCCAATAAAAACGACTATTCATACGCCTCGTTTCTCACAATAATAAAATAATTAATTCAAATCTTCCGTTGTGCCAGTACGCGTTGTGTACAAATTCCACGTTTCGCGAGATAACTTCTCGTTTTATGGTCAAATGAGCTCGGAATGGTTCACAAGTGAAAAACAGAGATAACCTCATATAAAAATACATCAGGAAAATTACTGGTTGTTACAGTCTCACCTCCTTAAACGAAATTGCGTCCTCGCGATTCAATTCAAGTTACTCGTTATGGTTGAAAAGAGATGAGTATATACACATGAGGATTCATCATCACGTTCCCACGTGAATTCAGGACCTTTTCGCGAGTTTCGACGTACTTTGTCGATAAGGATGCGACTTTACCAATAGTCGTTTGACTCCATGGTTCATGATTTCGATAGGTTTCTTAACAAGATTTAAACATTCGTCAATCGAGATCTCTCCCGGTAGAATAGCAACTGCCTCATCGGCAAGTCATTTCTTCGCATTGCACATAAAAACGTTGCGAACACTGCTGAGTCCTGACGGTAGCTCGAGTCTTTGAGCTACCGGTCCAATTCTAGCAAGGATTTCAAAAGGGTCAATATAGCGAGGATTAAGCTTTCCACGTTTACTAAACGTATCACACCTTCTCATGGTGGATATTAAGCATAATCTAGGTTTTGACTAGGAATTCAAGAGGTTTAAGTCATTTGTCAGCATACTCTTCCGACGATTCGTGAGCAGCTTGCAACTCGATTCTGATCTGAATGATCTTATCGGTAGTCTCGTGAGCAAGTTCAGGGTCAGTAAGTTGAGTATCCCAAACATCTACCCAACAAGTCGGCGATCGGCACTTGCGACCATAAGGTGCCTCGTAAAGTGCCATTGAAATACTGGAGTCGTGGGTATCGTTATAAGAGAATTTGGCCAACGGGAGGTGTCTATCCCAACCATTGCCACACTCGATTGCTCAGGTAGAGGTGTGGGATTCGCTCTTGAGTTCTAGCTTCTGATATCGCAGTAGGAACAGCAAATCGACTTACAAAATGATTTGTGAAATGTTTTGTGAAGCAACTTATAGGATAATAGGAAAACAATTCACCGTTTATAAAATTTGTAGCAAAGTCAAAATTTTGATTTTCAGTTTGATTCATAACATCGTAACAGAACAACAAAACGTTTTATGAAATCGTGTTGTTAAACGATTTGTAGAACAGTTTACAGGGTAATAGGAAAGCAGTTCGCCATTTATAAAATAGTAGTAAGATCAAAATTTTGATTTTTGTGAAATGGTAGTAAAACATTTTGTAGGATGACCGCAAAATGGTCAGTAGAAAAAAATCAAAGGTTGTTTGTAAATTAATGGCAAAACAGTTTATTATCCTATAAGATATTAGCAAAGATAACAGGTATTCCCGAGGGACGAGAGAAAAGTTTGGTGATTGTCCCAAGGAACGCGGTTCAGGTTACTCCTTAACGTCTTAAAATTTCTGTTGGGCGTGGAATCTCTGACAAATGGAGAGTTTAGTGAGTTCAGAGTATAACTCTGAGGGAAGATGTTGATTGCTACTAGCAATCAGTTGGTTGAATCAGTAATGTACATAGTACTTAAAACAGAAGGCACAACATTGATTGAACAGCTTCGATTGAACAACATCGATTGAGCACAAGGCTTAGGGTAGAGGTGACTGTAACAAGGCTAAAACAAAAACAAGGCCGAATAACAAATCCAAATCTAGGATGACGTCCAAAGTCACAAAATCAAACCATCCAAATTTAATCATAATCAAAACCAATTAAACATAGCCAATATAAAATCTAAACGTAGTCAAAATGGAATCCAAACGTGGCCCAAATCGAACCTAAACGTGGCCAAAATCAAATCCAAACATTCCAGTAAGCTCGGACGGGCTTATTACGCTCTTAAGAGGTTACAAATAAGTAACCCGGATTCAAACGGTGCCAATCGGGTCTAACCCGACCCGATGCAAATTACGGCCAGACGGCGGCAAACATGTATTCCATATAACGGAAAGGTATAGCAGTGCCAGAGGCATTACGGTTCATGCGGTGTGTGATGCCAGTGTGTAGTGTGTGTGGAAGTAATATTCAATGTCCGTGTACACACGCAAAACTGTACCATTCCAAAAATCAAAACCAACCCGAACATAATTCCATTATAACTACTCCAAGTATTGCAAAATTCACCTCTGAGTCGGACATAGGTGATCAGGCTATGTCCCACTGTCCCTGGCTGAATATAGGTGATCAGTCTATATTCACCCGAGGTTCAATGAATTTTGGAATACTCAGCCTAGTTATACTAGTAGTATGTCCGTTACTAAAAAAATCATTACCAAAAGCACAACAAGTGTACAAACACGACATTCAATAATAAGATTACACAAGGAAATAGCGTAACTCTGTAACAGGTACATTGCATGCATAAGCATATGGAAATGCTTATAGTGAACAGCTAAAACAGGCGAATATAAAATATCCAATAGTCATGCACACATCTCAACAAATATAAAATCAAGCATCTCGTCAAATAACTCGTCAAATATACCATGAACATCTCATCTAATATATCATTACTTGTCTCATCAATTATATCCTCAAACAAGATCATATATGAGGCATCAGCTTGGCAGGCAGGCACGTGGCGGTCATTGGGTTAAGTTTTCATAAAAGTGGTTATAGTCCAGGTTTTAGAAAATAAACCCAGTTCTCTATAACCTATGCTCTGATACCAATCTGTAACACCCCCAAAATCGGGTCCAGCGAAAGCATACATTGTCACTGGGGTGCTACTCAATTGGTATCACAACACAAGTACAAAGAACGGTTTTTATCCCAATCATTTAGAATAAAATCTATTAACAAAAAGGTCTTAAATTTACATTATTCAAAGTAGTGCGGAAATAGGCCCATAAATTAAGTAAGGCGGTCCCAAATATAAATATCAAAGTCGTTTATGATCATGCCCCTCGCCAAGCGCCTTCAGAAATAAGCTATCACCTTAAACCTGAAAATACATGCTAAAAGGGTCAGCTTACGCTGGAGAGTTCATAGGTTTTAGTTTAAAACAACATGGTTGAACCAAAAGGTTTTCGAGTTCAAAACATTGTTCACAAACAAGTCAAGTCCAACGTAGGCTCACACTGCCTAAATCACCGGCCCAAAACCAAATCCGCAATAATAACATTTAAAATAACAGTGGACCAAAATTAGTAATAAGTATGCTATGCGTGACTGATGTGCGTGTGTATTGCTCAAATTTTTATAACCACGGCAGCGGCTCCAAAGACTTGGTGCGCGCGTGTTGTGTCGTTGTGGTTTTAGCAGTATTCAAGTTTTAAATTTATATTTAGCCGACTTATCAATAACACACACTTTAACGAGCAGTGTACCCAGTCAGTATGAATATAATGGTAAGTAGAGTGTCGATCACTAAGAGTGGAACGTATTATCTAGTTATTCTAATCAATATTTTAATATCTTAAGTTAACTGTACAACATAATCTAACGCAAGGGGGTTCAGTCTAAGAGACTGGCACGGTTTTGTTATAATTAAATAATAAACTAAACTAATGAGCACGAATCAGCGATTAGCACACACGTACACAGATAGATACTCGAGACAATAAGAAGACCTGTCCTGATAATTAAGTAGTTTGTCACTTGTTTTATTGCTAGTTTTATATGAAGTGTATAGTTCGATGCGACGCATCGAGAGTTAAACCTTTCTCGTTGGCTCTAATCTTATCGGCGAGTAAACCCTTAATGATCACTTATGACTATCCTACTATCCTAGAATATTGAGCACTTGTGATGCCCACGTTTCGTATACGCTAGAACAGATAGGCGAGGAAGGGGCATGGCGACCCAAGCAATGCTCAGCTAGACACAGAGGTTATCAATGCACTAATAAAAGTCACCAAAGACATCAACATATAAACTTTAATTAAGGGGAAAGCAATTTTAAGGGGTGCCCATGGTTTTCCGTAGTCACATGGAATCGGCCCATCAATCCTGATGAATTAAAGTGTACTAATACAATAAAACAAAACTACTTAATGAATTGAATACATGCAGGACCTTCTTACAGCTCTTGTATCTTCGTTCAAGGTGTGTCTTGTGCTGCTAATGCGTCTGACTTCGTCCTAGGGTTTCTTCTGTCTTCTGCTAAGTCTCGTACTAGGTATATTTTTGCACACAAAATTCGTCTGACTTTGGGGTATTTATAGTTTCTGTCTGAGGGTTAGATGCGGCGCATTGAATAAGTAGATGCGGCGCATTGACTTAACTTCGCGTGGGGTCCAAGATTAATATATTCAGGAATATTCGTACACCGCCAGAAGATGCGGCGTAACTCCATTTATCTATGCGGCGCATGTCCTTCGCTGTCTTTGATCGTCACTTGTGAAATCTTGATAGTGATGCGCCGTATGTACGAAGTAGGATGCGGCGTATCTGGAGCAGAATGGTCTTGATCTTGTACATTTCAGTAGACTCTTAATATCTTGCTTGTTTTGCTCCATAATCAGTCCAAAATCGCCAAGTTTCACATAGTACTTGTTTTTACCTGAGAATTACAAAAGTAAACATTAACGTATCGATTCTCACAGATAATATAATAAAACAAGTCAAATAAATAAGATAAATGATGGTAATAAAATGTACTTATTTGAGTTCATCAAATATCCCCCCACTTGAACTTTACTTGTCCCCAAGTAAACCTTAGAATAAATCTTATGAAAATGTATCCTAAAAGATATTAGGATTTATTTTTATATTTAAGCATGTATTCATTTTTGTCATAATTGCACAACCAAACACTTAACGAATTAGAAATGAAATAAAATATTTTGATAAAAGCAAATCTAATCGTTTAACTGTCCAGTCGTGACGAATATTTTATCATAAGCTTGGCAAGTATATGTATCTCCCCCACTAAAGCCAAGGAATAACAAGTCTAAAGCGGTAAAAAGGGTTTGTAGGTTAAGGGTTAATCATTCTTCTTAATCTCTATCGATCTCACATTCCAGAAAAGGCGACAAAATCACAAATACATGATCGAATCCACGAACACGATACTTGCAATTGCTCAAATCCTTAACTCGAATGGGCTAAAGATAGGACCAAGTAATCTTCACCAATAATATTATATCAAAAAGGGCGACAAAATCATAAATACATAGCCGAATCCACGACTACGATACTTAAGATTGCTCAAATCCCTAATCTCAATAAATCAAAGGTTTGGATAAGGAATGATATAGGGTATGGATAATATTTGGGATACAAATTGGTGTAAAATGAAAAATAAACAAAACAGATAAATTAAAATCCTAAGTGTGGTAAATCACTTTCCCAACCATCCCATGAATAAGACTCATATCATTGAATAACTCACGCTTTAACACTTGAAACACACGCTTTAGGTAGACACGAATTATACTCAACAAGATCTCAATCAAAGAATAACCTTAGTTGGCGTTCCCATAACGGCCAACTCCCATTCAATCCATAAATATAATATATAACAAATAGTGGTGATATCAATCACTTAATACAAAACTTTACATAAGTTGGTTAAAACAAACTTCCAACTTTTCATTTTTCTTTTTCTTTTCTATTTTTTTGATTTTTTTTTTTTTTTTTTTTTTTTTTTTTTTTTTTGATGAAATGTGTAAAATTTCACAACTTTTCTATCACTTTCTTTCCGGACCATTTTTCCATACTTTTCATACTTTCAGAAATAATTGTAATAGCGAAAGTAGTAAACACACGAAAAATAAACTCAAAGATAGACAATATTTACTTTCATACCAATTGCATTGTGCAATTTCCTGACTCAACCAAAGATAATGAATTACGCACGCGAACACAGGTAATGTAAGGAAACACACTTTGCCTAAAGCAATTAACCAACCACGGATTTTAATCTACAGGGTAGGCTAAGGTGTAAGGGTGTAACGAAACATTATAACAAAGGTGTAAGAAACGAAAGGAATGGCTCTGAGTGTTTTTCTAGGGGTATCTTACTCTAAAAGTGAGAGTAACAAAAGGGTTTATACGGGGGTTAACTAACCAGTGTAGTTAGCTAATATCACATAACATATAAAGGCTATTTGGGTGTAATCCTAGAAATTTACCAATTTAGACAAGTCATTCCAATTATAAAGATAATACTTATTATGGTGGTCTCGAATAGTATACAAGCCAAGTTCTAAAGTTTACAAGTCACCGGCACACTCATAGATTTGTGAATTTTGAAAAAGTTCACAATTTTTGAAAATAAGGTTATGTGTGCAGCTATGTAATTTAGACTTTAAACAAAAACATGCTAAAAATTTTAAATTTTGATATATTAAGCGCATTTTAAGCATATTATGAAAAAGTTTAGGACAAGTAAGTGTTCTAATTCTCCAATCCCCCCACTTAAATTAAACAACGTCCTCGTTGTTTGTGTCAAAGGTTAAAACTGGAAAATAAAAGAATTAGAACAGAAAAACTCCCCTGAGATTTGCTCGGTATGATCCTCCATTTTTTTCTGTAAGAGCAAAAATCAACTTTCTTGTGGATGAAAACGTTTAAGCTTCAAAAATGATGTATCCACAGAAATGCAGGAATCTATAATACCATTCAGACTTTAACACAGCTGAGTTAAGAAGGTTCAAACTTGCATAATACATTAGTAGTTAGTAAAAATAAAACTTAATAATTAAAATGAAAATCATCAGTCAGTCGATACGCCGTATCTTATGGAAGAAGATACGCCGTATCGAGCCTAGAATAAATACAAATCAGAATACAATATGCGTCGCATCCTTAACCAGGGATGTGCCGCATTAAAATATTGACAGAAAGTTTTAAAGTTAAAAATAAAAATGCAGAAAATCAAATAAGATATGACCAGTGCAGGAGATGCGTCGCATCTTAGGATGGAGATGCGCCGTATCTTCTGCGGGCCTGACTGACTCGACACAGAACAGAAAAATAAAAATTTTCCGGGTTGTCTCCCGGTCAGCACTTGTCTTTATTCCAGAGTCTTCAAGTTAGACTCACGTTCAGCTCCTTATTTCGTTCTTGTTACGTGTCATCCTTCTTCTTTCATCTGAAAGATGTTCCCGTATAGCTCTGCAACATTTTCTTCCGTTCGACTTAATCTAATATATGCTTTGGTCTTCGTCGCAACATATTCCTCATCAGGTCCCAAAGAGTATTTGATGACTTTAATTTTTTCAGAAATAATCATGGGTGGCTTATTATAAGGGATCCCAAGTAGTCGACACTTTCTCTTGATGAATTCTTCTTCGTCTTTATCAACAAACTTGAAATAAGGATCCTCGTTCAAATAGTCATCAAGTTCATCAATCAATTCTCCTCGCGACTCATCGTTATAAGCAGAGGGATCATAAGTAACCACGTTAAAGGATTGATAATAATGTTGAATCTCATCCCACTCTCTTTTCAATTCCCATTGCAAGCGTCGACTAAGCTTTGTGTAATCATCAAATTGTCCATGCACCCACTCCCAGAAAGTAGTGTCCGATGCTCCCTTAAGTTCTTTTAAGTAGTTGATTCTACCTTTTTCTTGCAAAGCTTCTGCTTTACGTGGGCAGTCTTCAACTTTTTCATACCAATCGCCGTCTTCAAAGTATACATCGTTTCCAACCCGTTTCATTCCAATTATACTTCCCCCATTACAGGTTCCATCATTCTTATAATCACAGGTTGGCCATTCACTACTTCCATCCTTGAAACAGAAAGGTGTACAAGTGTGATTAATATGCTCAAATTCCCATGGTTTATCCCAAACCCATGGTATTTGATCATTCCATTCGTAGTACCAGGTGTTTTTGAAATCATCATAAGTTTTGAATCCTGGTAGATCTCCAGTTAGCACATCAGTGTCGACTTGAAGAAGGTAATTAAATTCTTTGAATTGTTTGCACAAAGGTGTCTCATAATTGAACACATCAATGTCAATGCTGAATAATTCTTCAATGCCTTCCTCGATTGTTGAATTGTCATGTGATGATCCATTGTTGCTCTCTACTTCTTCATCTTCACCTCTCATCCAATATACCCATAACACATCTTTAGTAGCACGGTCCATGCTCTTATGGTTATTGAACTTACTAGCTAACCAATTTGAAAAATCAACATTGTTAGGATCGTGGTTAACGTCAAAGCTAGTGTTACCAATCATGTTCCTTCTTATCTCCATGAACTCATTAAATTTTCCTTTAAAACTTCGTGTCAACCATGAGGTCACAATCCGTTCGACTTCATTCATAGGAGCAAATTCGGGATCACCGTATTTAAGTTCAAGCCACTCTTCTAAAGAGATATCTATCAACCTTACCAACTTTCCATGAAATAGTATCTCCGATTCAGCATACATTCTTTCGTTATCCAGATAGCTTTTATCTAATCCCCAATACTGTTCGGAATAAGGCATATAAGAAGTTTGTAAAGGTTGGACTTCATAGCTTTTGTTGCTCGATTTGTTGACTGCATTTGCTGAGTTCATGTATTCAATTTGGAATTTCCCATCTTTTTCTTCGATAGTAGTCCAAGTTAATCCTTTAGATTCAATGATGGGCCATAAGAGTAACAATTCATCTTCAGTGTAGCTCATTAGTAAATCATAAGAGAATATCCCATCTTCAATATTGCATAAGCATTTGAATTCCTTATAAGTAGCTTCAAGAGGGGTCTCCCAAGAGAATAAATCGGCATCAATCATGAGCACATTGAAGTTGACATCATCAAAAACTTCCACTTCGAATGGATCCGAAAGCAAGAGTTCCTTAGCAAGATATCCGTTCACTGACATGTCTTCCATAGCAAAACCTGTCATCATAGGTAAAATCGTCAGTAGGATTTGTTCGCTAGAAGAGAAATTAATGAATTTAGAAACGGATATAAAGAATAAAAATAACTGATATCTGCAGACGATGCGCCGTATCCAAAAAGTTGGATACGCCGTATCTTATAACGTTAAAATTTAATCAGACATTTATTCAGAAATCAGATACGCCGCTTAGAATTTTAGAATGCGCCGTATCAGTTTTAGATTATCAAAAATCAACGTATCTAATTTTAGCAAATATAACCGATTTTTGATTTAGAAGATGCGCCGTATCGATAAAAATCGATGTGTCGTATCTGTTTAATAATTCGAAAACTGTTTTTAATTTAAATAATAGATACGCCGTATCTGCTAAAACAGATGCGTCGTATGGCGTTATCGTTTAGAAAAATTTCTTATTAAAAACAGAATACGCCGTATCTTGGGGAAAGATGCGCCGTACTCGAATTTATTAAACGCGTTGTATTTTATAAAAATTAAACGCAATACGCCGTATCTGTGAAAACAGATGCGCCGTATCGTTTGAATCAGCTCAGTACAACGATAGCAGAATGCAAGAAAATAGAAAAATAAAAACAAAAATAAAAATAAACAAAAAGAAACAAAAATTAAAGAAAATAAACACACACAAAAACAGAAAATATGCAAATAATACAATGAATGCAAATTAACTAATATACAACGGAGTTAGTGGTTAGAATCTAAAAAATTAAAAAGAAAAACCTAATAAAAATACTAATCAAATTAACAGATAATAACAATTCACTCCCCGGCAACGGCGCCAAAAAACTTGATGTGCGTGTGTATTGCTCTAATTTTTATGACCACGGCAGCGGCTCCAAAGACTTGGTGCGCGCGTGTTGTGTCGTTGTGGTTTTAGCAGTATTCAAGTTTTAAATTTATATTTAGCCGACTTATCAATAACACACACTTTAACGAGCAGTGTACCCGGTCAGTATGAATATAATGGTAAGTAGAGTGTCGATCACTAAGAGTGGAACGTATTATCTAGTTATTCTAATCAATATTTTAATATCTTAAGTTAACTGTACAACCTAATCTAACGCAAGGGGGTTCAGTCTGAGAGACTGGCACGGTTTGGTTATAATTAAATAATAAACTAAACTAATGAGCACGAATCAGCGATTAGCACACACGTACACAGATAGATACTCGAGACAATAAGAAGACCTGTCCTGATAATTAAGTAGTTTGTCACTTGTTTTATTGCTAGTTTTATATGAAGTGTATAGTTCGATGCGACGCATCGAGAGTTAAACCTTTCTCGTTGGCTCTAATCTTATCGGCGAGTAAACCCTTAATGATCACTTATGACTATCCCACTATCCTAGAATATTGAGCATTTGTGATGCCCACGTTTCGTATACACTAGAACAGATAGGCGAGGAAGGGGCATGGCGACCCAAGCAATGCTCAGCTAGACACAGAGGTTATCAATGCACTAATAAAAGTCACCAAAGACATCAACATATAAACTTTAATTAAGGGGAAAGCAATTTTAAGGGGTGCCCATGGTTTTCCGTAGTCACATGGAATCGGCCCATCAATCCTGATGAATTAAAGTGTACTAATACAATAAAACAAAACTACTTAATGAATTGAATACATGCAGGACCTTCTTACAGCTCTTGTATCTTCGTTCAAGGTGTGTCTTGTGCTGCTAATGCGTCTGACTTTGTCCTAGGGTTTCTTCTGTCTTCTGCTAAGTCTCGTACTAGGTATATTTTTGCACACAAAATTCGTCTGACTTTGGGGTATTTATAGTTTCTGTCTGAGGGTTAGATGCGGCGCATTGAATAAGTAGATGCGGCGCATTGACTTAACTTCGCGTGGCGTCCAAGATTAATATATTCAGGAATATTCGTACACCGCCAGAAGATGCGGCGTAACTCCATTTATCTATGCGGCGCATGTCCTTCGCTGTCTTCGATCGTCACTTGTGAAATCTTGATAGTGATGCGCCGTATGTACGAAGTAGGATGCGGCGTATCTGGAGCAGAATGGTCTTGATCTTGTACATTTCAGTAGACTCTTAATATCTTGCTTGTTTCGCTCCATAATCAGTCCAAAATGGCCAAGTTTCATATAGTACTTGTTTTTACCTGAGAATTACAAAAGTAAACATTAACGTATCGATTCTCACAGATAATATAATAAAACAAGTCAAATAAATAAGATAAATGATGGTAATAAAATGTACTTATTTGAGTTCATCAGTGACTAGGTCGCAACCAACCAAACCAAACCAAACCCACACTTGGGTGTATCCAAATACAGTAATAATTTCCTATAGGTGCACACTACGGATGTCTATAGGCACAGGAGCCCTTGGTAATAGGCACAAAGAACCCTTGTTAATGATTAGGCACAAAGAGCCCTTGTGTATAATAACCATAGTCAACTAGCATAGCAACATATCAAAAACATAAAATAACAGTTGGTCCATTCAAAACGGTTTTGCAAGTTTTCTCCTCCAAGTTTAATAAAGCATTAATAAGAGTAAAAATGGGGCTAGGAAAACTCACATTCATATTAGTTAATCACATAACGCCTTCAAATAACCAATTCAAATATTTCAATCAAACAGTCAAATATTGAGTAGACAGTTCACGTAATCCAAATAAACAGTCATTGAGTTTAGTTAAAAACGAGCATGTATTCTCCCCCAAAATAGTTAGAAAACCGGTAAAAGTAGGAGCCATGAACTCACCTTAGCCACAGTAATGCAAGGATCACAACTGACACGACTGGCATCGAGAAGCAAAACACAACAGTCTCAAGACATGCGGCACGACAGTACACGGAGGTATAAGCACAGCAGTACACAACGGTCTAGGATCGGCACAACCTAATACGTATACGGTTATCTCAAAATATGGCTCGCGCAATAATAAAGTCTATAAAAGACAATGTGTGGTAGTTTTCGTTGATTACTCGATTTCAAAACTTATCAAAAGCTTAGTATCAACGTTTCGTGTGGTGTGGTAAGAAAACATGGACTCGACATACAACTCACGCCAAAGAGAAATAGACATCGACATAGTCGAGAGAATACTGACGAGAACTCAAACCAAAGAAGACAAACCTAGAAGTTAACGAAAAATAATCACTTCAAATTAAATAAATCAGTTTGTACATTTCGGTATTTACACCGATATCCCAAATAATTTGTATAAAACATAAACGCCTTATAAATAGAAATAGGTTAAATACTAAAAGTCAGTTTTCTCAAGTCGTTGTGATTCTAATTAACAAAATCTGTAATCACAATATTTTATAAGTTTTATGTTTCGTTATCATTCGCATAATTATTATTTTTGGGTTTATTGAATATTTTGTATCCGTTTCGTGTCTAATATATTAAATTCATTTTGAATCTAAAATATTATACCGTCTCGAGTCCCAAAATGTCCAATAAGTCCAATGCTTAACATCGTAAATCCAATAACGATCTATAATTGTCTAATGTCCAAATATAATAGTCGATTCCAAATATTTATTCCGTTATGTATCCATATTATCCAAATTTCAATCGCAATTCCAAGTAACATCCGAAACGTACCAATCGTCACAATGTCAAAAACAATTTAAAACTCGTCAGTCATACATTTCCAAATAAAGTACAATTTATTTATAATTAGACCATTTAAATTAAACACCTTAAATTAATTTTTAATCAAATGCACCCTTACTATTTTGATGGGCTCCTTAGCCCTATGGACCAACAAACGCACCCAACAAGGGCTGCTAAGCCCAAATATAACCAAACGCACACCTAAATATGAGCCTGGTTTGCTTAATGGCACACAACCGCAAATGTAACCATCTTTCAACAGATTTGCTACACGTACTAGATTCAAATGACTCATGGTTTCCAAGCTAAAGATTGCCAAAACACGATACGACACCCTAGTGGTGTCGAGACTTAACCGAACCAAGCCAACACCACTTGTGGTGTCCTTTGGTCGAAACAAAATGTCACACGCAACACAAACACGCACATCCACCATTGTGGTTCCTTGACTCGTACGAGACATCATATTCACAACCACTTCAATTCTAAATCGCAATAACCACAAATAGTTAAACTGATACATAATCACCTCAACTTTATTAGACCCATAACCAAATGAGTAACAGAAATAAAATCCGAGACCAGACCATACCCTACGGGGGTGATAGTCGGACGAGGGTAACAAAACTAGCCCACCTTGTGACTTGTTGTTCCTACGCAAACAACATAACCAAAACCAACTACATCAATAAACACTTATTAGACCAAAGAAATGTAAGTCAAGACCAAAACATGACTCACAAACCAAATAAGCCATAACAACTTATATCAATACTCACTAAAGTAACGAATATGTTTCAGACCCAAGTTCATGACGGGTTTTGACCCGTAACCTGTAAACCAAATGACTCAACCAATACTTCTTTCAACCCATTTGTTACCACACGAAACAACAACAAAATAAAAAACGTTTAAATCCGTTTTTTAATCACAAAATTAATATTACTGAGTTATAACCATTTTAAATCCACGAAACTATTGCAACACCAATCGGTTTCCTCAAAATCAATAAATAACAAACGCTTTTTCTCGGTTTACCATGTCGAGAAAAAAGAGCGAGGAGGGGGAGGACGGCAGTAATGGAGGCTGTGGTGACAGCTACACAACGATGGCGACAGCAACAAACCAATTAAAACCCAAAACAGCTCCAAAACATTCGATCTAAACACAAACGCCTTTGTAGAACGCGGTTCTACAAATGGAGTGGTGGTGGAGGCTATCGAAAGCTGGCCGGAAAAAGTGGCGGCGGCGTTAGTGGTGTTTATAAGAGAGAGGGTGTTGAGGTGATGGGGTGTGGGATGGCAGTGGGTGGTAAGGTGTTGTTGTGGTGGTGGGGAGGTGGTCGGAGATACGGTGGTGTTGATGGTTGGCGGCTGCAGGAGGTAGGGAAGAGAGGAGGGGGGAAAACTAACCTTATAATGACTATAAGGATGTATATATAGGCTAGGGTTAGGGTTGTATTAACCCTAGGGCCAAAACTGCCAACTATTAAAACCTAGGGGAGGCGGGGTAAATTTAGTCCAAGGACCAATATTGTAATCTTACCAATCTTTCTTGAAATGAGGCTCGGGGCTCGTTTAGATTAGCAAACGATCGATTCAAGACTCGAGATTTGCGCCATTGCGCTCAGAATAATTTTTCCAATAAAAACGACTATTCATACGCCTCGTTTCTCACAAATAATAAAATAATCAAATCAAATCGTCGATTGTGCCAGTACACGTTGTGTACAAATTCCACGTTTCGCGAGATAACTTCACGTTTTATGGTCAAATGAGCTCGGAAAGGTTAGCAAATGATAAATTGAGATAACCTCGTATAAAAATACATAAGGAAAATTACGGGTTGTTACATAATATTAAAACATTTGGCTAAGTTATAACTATTTCTTATGATGTTTAGGATGGTAATGGTATGCATTGTGTAGGTGATGGGTTTTTTTACGTAAATGGTAAAGTGTGAGGGTTTTTTTTTTTGTTATATTTGCAAATATAATTTTAAATACTCAAATGATAGTTTTGCATGGGAAGATGAAGTTCCTGCTTCAATTAGTACTTCAGTTATGTTTTGCAATCATTCCTTCTCATTACCTTTTTGTATTCCGATTGCCTATTTGTATTCTAAAACGTATTTGTTTGGTTATTTATACCAAATCTAACACACAATTAGGGCATCATCAATTATTATCAACCTAACTTATAATATCAGCCAACCAACTCTCTCATCCATGGCTTCTTCTTCTACAAACATCAATGAACTCAAGGAAGCATCTGGGTCTGACAATTTAGCAACAGCTTTCAAGTTCTTATTCAACAATGAGTTGACTGAATAAGAGGGTTTTTTTATTCGAATGGGGGGAGAGGAGCGTAATCAACTCCTTAGCAAGGTTGAGAAGCGTGAGGTGACAATCAGGGAGGCTCATCATTGTGGCCCTTTCAATGAAAAAGTTGTTGATGTTCTTCATTGTCTAGTTGAGACACAGGAAAGGGAACGTAACAGGATTCTGACCTTGACTGCTCTACTTGATGAGGCCCGTGATGGCATTGTGGAGAAGGACGGCCATGTGAAGCTTATAGAGTTTGATGAAGCTCTTTCTGATGATGATGAATAGAGTATGATGAAGATGGTTGTCTTTTCGGGTTCTCTTTTGGTAGTTGATTTGGTTGTGTATGTTTATGATCAGATGGCTGTAAGCCTTTAAGTGTAATGACTTTCATGAATCAATAATATTAAGTTTTGTGTTTATGTTTATATATGTGTATTTTTTTTTCCATTTTACATTTTATCAAAAAGCGGTGGGGCTTTTCTCTCTCACACACATGAGTCAAACACACAGACTAATTAGATCTGCTGAAATTAAATTAGGGTTTTCCTCACAAATTAGGGGTTTCCAATTATACAACATTTTAATCAAATTAAAACATATAATCAGTTTAATTAAGGAGTGTGGTGATTGAGTATTCAAGTTGTGGCATCAATTGTGATGAAATGATCATGTAGGGATGATAATTGTATGGCGGATCTTATGCACATGTTTTCATCTTAATTTGATTAGTATAGGTTGTTTTTTTTTTGTTTGATTGTTGATATGTTGAATTTGTTTGTTCCTATTTGTTGTCGATTAGCCGATGAGATTACTGAGTCAAAAAAGCAATTTTGTACTTCATTTGGCATGTTTGCTACAAATATTGACAGCTTATTGTAGATTTGTTAGTTAAGTTACTAATTTGAAATATTGCTATGATTTTTTATAGATATACGACTGCCGCCTTTGCAATATTAAAGTCGGAGAGCATTGTTAAGGTAGATTAAGGTTTTGCACTATCACGTGTGGATGATAATCAGGAACATGAACTCATTATCAGTGCACGTGATAGGGCCAAAACCTTAGCATATTATCGAGTGATGATTTTTGCATGAATGGTAGCAAATGGTAAGTATTATATATTTATTTATTTTTACTTTAGCTATATGAATTTGTACTTTGAATTGTAGAAACTTAGAAGAACTTTTCATCAGGAATCAATGAGAAAGACATAAATTATTTGAAAAGTAACAGATACATGATCGGGTAGCATTGATTATTTGAAAAGATATAAATCATCGGGTAGCATTGATTCATTATTAGAATATTACTACAGCTTGTTAATTTAGGTTACTGAAAGTTTCCTTAAAAACAATATTTCGTGTCCGCTCTTTTAGTTCCCCATCTTCATTGTAACACCCCAACCCGACAAGGGTTAAGATATCACATTCATGGTGTCAAACAGAACATACACAAGCAGAAGACTTTAATAATACAATTAAATTCAAGGTTACAAATGAAATCTAAGGTAAATGGAATACAAGGATTTCAACAAAGGTACAATATGTCTAGTAATGAAAATATCCAAGTCAACTCTAATCCAAGGTAGCTATCAAAGGTGTAGTCCTCTAAGGGCTCTTATGCACTCTTCACTCATATCCCAGCTTCCCTCTAAAACCTGCCGCAGGAAAAGAAATGCGGCTGAGCTTAAAAAGCCCAGTGAACAAATATATATAATAAACGAATAATCAAACATGTATATGTAAAGAAAGAGGAAACACAGGCTCCTGCTGAATCGAATATCATATGTCAAAAGGATGAGAGGTCAAGATCATCTGAACAATTATCATAAGTCAACTAAAATGGAGAAAACAGAATATGGTGCATTGGGGAATAATAGAAGGTATAACAAAATGTATCAAAGGTTTAAAGGTTGTGAGAAATCTACCACGAGCCTAGAAACATATTATATCATAAACATCATAATCATGGTCTTCATCAATACATAAGTAACATAATGGAGTAGCTAGCTCCCAGAAATGTGAAAGGAGTGTATTGCACACAGCACTAGCCACCAGAAATATATCATATATCATAACAGATCAGATCTATGATGCATCCATACGCCCCTGCAGAAAATCATAATCATCGTGGCCATACATATTACATAACAAAAGGGACGGGGTGGAACATCACTCGACCACCCTAGAGTCATGCCATTGGTGCATCAATGACATAGTCATGAAACCCCCATGACTAGTGATAGCTCTTGTATCAAACTGAAGGGTCAACCAGAATATCATAGTCATGACACAGAATCTAAGGTCATCAGAAATATCATAATCATGGGTTCTTATCAAAGGGTGCATAGCAAAGGTTCATATCAAAGGTGCATAGCAAAGGTTCATATCAAAGGGTACATAGCAAAGGTTTATATCAAAGGGTATATAGCAAAGGTTCATAATCAGAAGTTAAGTAAATCAAAAGATGTAAAAGGGATTATGAGAAACCTTATAAGAATGTCAGAATATCTGTACCTTAAAAGCCAATCAATGTCGTACTCGGAACCACAACTTACTCCTTCGAATAATCTACACATATTAAGAACCATTTATTTATTTAGGAGCCTAAACACCACTTTAATATTCTTATATTACGAAGATGTCATTTATATAATTTATATTGATTAGTCTTTATCTATTGTGTATTCTAAATAGGTACAAAATGTACACCCTTATGTTACAAAACAATTCTAATATGAAAATAATGTCATACTTATACTTTTAAACATTCAAACAGTAAACGATTTGCATGAACTCTTAATTTTAGTATGCATGTCATGCTTTAGTTTAGATGATATCCAAGTCTCATTTATGAACTAATAGGAAACATAATATTCCGAAAAGGCTAGAAATATTTGTTGAAAAGGCAAAATATAACAGATTTTGAAAGTATTTTAGTTACTATTAATACGTCCAAATATTCAAGTCAGAGATATGTCATTTCTAAGTTCGATCTCGGTTTACTTTAACTGTTATTATGTAATACTTTTAATGTTGAGCATCATGTGTCAACACTTCCTTGTTCATCTAAGAAAACACAAGCGTGCCTAATATTCCATCGATCTAATGTATAACATGTTCAAATCTTTAATCTATCTCATATTAATGTATGACTTAAACTATATTCATGCAACTTCATGTTTAATGTAAAAGGCCATCGATCTACTTATACAATATATTATCTTGCATGCCATCTACAAGAAAACAGCTTCACATGGAGTGAATGTTTCATTACGTTAAAAGATTTATTCTTTGACATATATTATTATCATATTAATCTTATGACTAAGATGTCTATAAAATATTTATGAACAGTGTGGGATTTCATTGCAACCATCTCCTATTCGACTGTTAATATCATGATTTCTTTCATCAAATTTTAGTTCCAAAAATATGATAGCAAGGTTTCATAACCTAACGTTGGCATGTCGTATATAGGATGATAGTTCAAAACATATACCTCCAAGACAAGGCGAAAGATCAAGACTGAAACCATACTCATGCATGAGCACTAACTCGAACATGTGCAAAGCTTCAACGAAACCTTACGAGAGACCAACACTTGTGCAACCACTAATTCAAACACTAACACCAGAACTTAACGAGGCGCAACCAAATCCTAAGCACAAACGTACACAATCACCTATACCAATGATGAACTAAAATCGCAGCCCACACATGAACAGATCTAACCATATCCCAACGAACACAAAAACTAAAAGTAAACCAAGAATTAGCCAACTCGCGAACCCTTAACGAAACCACACTCTTAACCTGAGCAAGCACCAAACTCGAACACAATCACAGATAGTAACTTGACTTTAGCAACTCCGTCATGATGTAAAACCCGAACCGAAACTCAACCAATATGAAGTGAACCTAAAACTATGCACACGAACATCAAATGTGCTACGAGACTCCCAACCCAATCACGATGCGACCCGAAATCGAACTAGAGTAGTGAACTTGGAGTCTCGACCATACTAATATTAACTCAAATGGACCAAAACCTGGACGCTCATAAACACTCAAGGTTTATTCATGCGACATATTAGAGATTTGAAGTTTTGTTTCGGGTTCAAGGGCATCTCGACAAAAGTCGGATGCAATAGAAGGGTTAACGTGGGTTTTTGTTTTAAGATTGTTAAATGAGTTTTCACTGATCAGGCATATATGTGTGTAAAGACTATATATAAGCGTGCTTGTGTGTAGGCCAAAGTTGATAAGACCATATCTTTACCAAAACAGAAAATGCGTAAGGATCATTGTATCTTCACTGGAAAGGAAAACATGTGGATAGTTATATATGTAAGGCATATCAAATTATCAATTACTCGTAACTGATCACCGTGATTATAGGGATTATATTTTACCAATTAATGGGACATGTGATATGTTCATGTATATTTGGAAGGAGATATATTAGAGTTTGTTAACTCAATCGAATATTTAATTTAGATAGGGTCAACACGTGTGCATGTATCATGGCTGTGATATCTTTGGTTTGTTATGGTGTAAATGGTAAGGGATATCACAAAGGTATACGGCTTGTAACAAAATGGATAAGCATGTATATGAATATTTGAAAGGTAAGAAAACATACTTTCTAAATTGGAAATTTATAATACCAAATATTTGTTATAGAGGGTGTCGTGAATTATGGCAAAAGAATAGGATATTCACAAGTTATTTGTTTGTTCTTACCTTTTAACCACGTGTAAATTTTGCTTATGGAATGTATCGTGTGATATTTAAATATTGGGATGGCAATCAAACGTATAAATTGTTTTTAGTTATAATAGGAAAAAAAGGGAACGTGTGTATATGTATAGAAGAGAGTATAAGTCATGTGATAGGAATAGGATTAATTTATGGAATGTACAAATATTATTTAGTTAGTTTACTTATGGATTTAATACACATCATATAGTTTTAAATACATATTAATCATAATATAACTTAGGTTAAAATCAAATTATACAGAAAAATGTGAAACCAGATTTTAAGGTTTTACATTCATCTTCCGGCATTAGTGTTTTCAGTCCGTCAGGGCTTGTGACTCTAGATAGTGCGACATATAGTTGCCCATGGCTGAACACATGGTTGGGTAAGTAGACCCTGACATACTTAAGTGACTGGCCTTGGCTCTTATTTATGGTCATCGCATAGCATGGTTTCACAGGAAACTAGCTACGTTTCATTATGAATGGCCATTTTGACTGGGTGGATGTCATTGTGATCCTAGGTATAAGAACACTATCTCCTATATGTGACCCAGTTAGGATTTTAGCTCGAATAACAAATTGGCCAAGATCAGTAATGATTAGCCTGGTTCCATTGCATAAACCCTGGCTTAGGTTAACATTTCGCAAAAGCATTATCGGGAGTTCCTTTTTTAAGCATAGAGAATGTGGTGGCATCCCATGGAAATTTAAGAAATTCAAGAACTCAATGGGATATTGCTGGTCTTTATCTAGATGTGTGTTTTGTTTGATACCACACGTACTATTGTCCATTAACTCCAATGGAATAACAATTCTGCTATGAGCAGTCCTCCCTCCCGGTAGTAGTAAAGATGCAATTCCTAGTTCAATAATAAAGGTTGAACAATTCAGCAGTTCTTTAGGTAGTGTAATATTGTTGTAATGCATAGTATGGATGTATAATAAATCAATAAACGCATATTAAATGATGTACCTGAAGATGCAACTACAAGAACTATCATTCTTTTTTATCTTAGTTTTGATATTATAGTCTTGTATAAAAATGTCTTACCACTCCCTCCGGGCCCATAAACAAAGTAAAACCCTCCTTTTTGACTGGATACAGATTCGATGTTTAGCATCGAATCAAGCTGTTCAGTCAGACACAATAGTTTGATTAGAGAAGCATTGGACTTTGATATGAAAACAAGCGATTTAATATTATTGGAAATAGAACAGTAATGCTTGTTATTGGATAATGAACACAGAAAGTATAACATCAAACGATTTAATATTATTGAGAATAATACGAGTGATCTTCACTATCACTAGGGTTACAAACCTTGAATCTCTATTACAAAGAAAACTATTTTCTATTGTATTATATCAACTCAGTCAGACACATTCTAACTTTGTCTAACTCTCTATATATGTAATATTTAAGCACATGCACACTTGAGTATTCGACTACTTGCTAGCTTGTGTGTGTCAGTAGCTAAGATACAACATGTTTTGTGTTTTCAACTTGTTGACTGAACACATATCTAAGATATTATCTACCGTATATATTTGACTTTTATACACAAATATCTTTTTCATACTTATCTACTCAGTAGTAGAATACGCGATAGTTATCCACTCAGTAGTAGTATGAGTCACTCCAACAGCAGTATCTTTTACTCTAGCAGTAGTATTCTTGCGGTAGCAGAATCTCCAACACTAGCAGTAGAATGGAATACACTAGCAGTAGTATTGACACTTAGTGTATTTCCTTGAGCAGTACTAACCTTGTGAATATTTAATTCCCAATACTAATCTTCAGAAAATTTAATTCCTAACAATCCTCCCCTAAACTTGTGATTTATCCCAAATCAACAAGTTTCTTCTGAATTAAATGAGGATTGTGAAGATCTTCCAAACACTACATAGTCAGACTCTTGATCTGAGCTTTCCTCTGTTCTGAAAGATTAAATACCTTTCTGACTAACTCATCTGCCATCTGTGAATCACATTCAGCCATTTTCTTTGTCTTTAACATCTAGCAGTACCTTGATCATGCTCCATTCATTTCCTAAAAGATGGTGCAATTTCTTTGGATGGAGGAATTATAAGAGGCAATTGTGCTGTGTATCTTGGATGCTTGTAGCCTGATATTATATTCCCTGTAATTGTTCTAAGAAGTCAAGTCATCTCTCAACAAGCCATGCAAGTGTTGAACAAACGTAGTGAACTGAAATTGAAACTGAAAGAACTTAGAAAGAACTTTCTCCATTTGAATATCTTCATCCCTTCTGAATTGCTTCATCCCTTCTGAATATATATAATACTCCAGAATCTTTTCCAAATTTCCAATATGATCTCAAGACAGAGCTTTATCATTTTAAGTCAAAGATGTCTGAACATGAAGAAGAGAGATGAAAGAGCTTCTTCCTAGCCTCCATCAACTGCAACTAGAACTTGTTCTTATTATTGGCTAAATAATAGGACATGTTGGCAATGATGATGCTTTTACTAGACTCAAGCACTTTTTGAACCAAAGAAACTTCTGGGTCTTGATCAATTTGGGCAATCTTCCTCCCCAATCTTTCTATTCTGTTTGATCAATTTAAACTTCCTCCCCTGTTTCTGAGCATACACATTCACAGTCTTTCATCCTGTGATAATCTTCCTCCCCAATATTTTCATCAATTTGGGCAATTTTCCTCCCCAACATTTGGTTAATCTTTCTCCCCTGTTTGGAAGATCTTTCACCATCATCTGAGCTTGACTCCTTTGATGAACTAGAAGAAGTTCATCTTCCAATTTGGATACCTTATCAGACAATATTGTACATGTAGCCATCAATTCTTTAAATTCCACTCTGCTGCCCTCATCACTTCCAGGTGTGTTAACTCCTATGAGAGGTGAATCATGGGGCAATAACTCCTAATCCATCATTAGATAGGTTTCTGAGCCATTATGAATCCAAAAGATTTTAAGAAACTTTTGACTTAGCAGTATGAACTTGATTTTCATGAAAAATCATACTGTTTACAACCATTTTGAAAGAATTAAGTGTGATATCAGACACTTAATCATGATTTCGGTTTAAATTAACCTTTGGTTGTGTGAGAACCAACGTTTTTAGTTATAAATAACTGCCTGTGTACAGATAAACCCATTCAAAGGGCTTTCTTGGCAGGGTTTCCAGCTCGTGGCAATTGTTGCCTCTAACACAAGTGTTAGATTCACTTTTGCTCACTGTTCTTTCTATCAGATGTCCTTAGACTTGCTCATTATACTAATTAAAGTATAAAATGATAGAAAGTGAGTTAAGTCAGTTACTATCTGACCAACTGAGCCATCAAGTCAATGTGAAACATCATAATTAGGTTTCAAGAAAGAAGTTTTAAAGAATCAATTTAACTTAGGTGTAAACCTTTGTTAATGGATTCCCAAACTCTGTCTATCATGAACCTATTATGTCAGCAACTTGTATGATCATTTTGCTGCTCACACATTTCACTTGAAACTTCCTTTGTGCTCAAATGTTCATACCTGAAATGGTTAGTCCAAAACCAAGAAAACATAATGCAGAGCATTTGTCTTATAGCAGTAGAATTATATGACTAACAGTATGAACCAAACAATCCAAGTTTGTACTAGCAGTACAAACTTTTCAATAACAGTACCAATTGACAATGCTAGCAGTACAAACTTAATTTATATACAAAATTACATAGTTTGAAAATTTTAAGGATTAAGCATCCCAATACTTGCTACCAAGTATTGAAATCTTCCTACATCAAAAGCTTTTGTGAGAAGATCTGCAAAGTTGTGATCAGAATCAATTTTAACAACTTGAATCAACTTTTTCTCATTGCAGTCTCTAATAAAATGATGTCTAATTTCAATGTGTTTTGTTTTAGAGTGTTGCACTGGATTTTTAATTATGCAAATTGTACTACTATTATCAATATATATGACAGTGTTCATGAAATTTTGAAGCCAAAGTACTTGACCACAGCAACTTATAACAGCTACATATTCAGCTTCAGTTGTTGAAGTAGCCACAATTGTTTGCTTCTTACACTGCCATGAAATGAGTCTACATCCAAGGAATTGACATCCTCCAGTTGTTGACTTTCTATCCAAGCTTGCACCTGCATAATCACTGTCTGAATATGCTACCAAGTCAAAAGGTGATTCCCTAGAATACCATAGACCCAACCTAGGTTGACCCTTGAGATATCTAAAAATCCTCTTGACTGCTGTTAAGTGAGAAACCTTAGGAGTTACTTGAAATCTTGCACAAGCACAAACAGAGAACATGTATCAGGTCTTGATGATGTGAGATACATCAAAGAGCCTATCATAGATCTGTATGTGCGTACATCCACATTGTCTCCATCTACATCTTTAAGAAGAGGCTTCTCAGAGTCCATTGGTGTGCTTGCCACTTTTGAATCAGCAAATTGAAATTTCCTTAGAATCTCTGCAAAATATTTATCTTGGCTGATAAAAATGCCTTCACTTGATTGCTTAACTTGCAGACCCAAAAAGAATGTAAGTTCCCCCATGGAACTCATCTGAAACTTATCATGCATAAGTTTCTCAAACTCTAAACACATCTCCTTCCTTGTAGATCCAAAGATGATATCATCCACATACACCTGAACTAGCAAAAGATCCTTCTTGTACTTCTTGATGAATAATGTCTGATCAATCTTGCCTCTTTGAAATCCATTTGCAATTAAGTAGGAAGCCAGTATTTCATACCATGCTCTTGGTGCCTGATGAAGGCCATAAAGAGCATTGACTACCTTGTACACCTTATCTGGATGTTCTGGATCAATAAAACCTGGAGGTTGTGAGACATACACTTCCTCTTCAATAGTACCATATAAGAAAGCACTCTTGACATCCATTTGATAAACTGTGAAGCCCATAAATGAAGCATAAGCCAAAAATAATCTAATGGCTTCAATTCTTGCTACTAGAGGAAAAACCTCTTCATAGTCTATCCCTTCCTCTTGTGTGTACCCTTGGGCTACAAGTCTAGCCTTATTTCTTATCACTATGCCCCTTTCATCCCTTTTGTTCTTGAAAACCCATTTAGTACCAATTACCCTTACACCTTTGGGTAAATCAACTAGCATCCAAACCTTTTGAATTTTAAATTAGAGAAGCTCCTCTTGCATAGCTTCTACCCAGCTTGAATCATCTAAGGCTTTGAGAACATTCTTGGGTTCTGCTTGTGAGAGGAAACATACAAATAAGCAAGAGTTTGCATACTCATGCTGCTTTGATGCATAAAGAGCATCAAGAAGCCTTTGTTGGTCTGAAGACATCAGTTGCTTCCTTGTCTTCATTCCTGATTGTATATCACCAATCACATTGTCCAGGGAGTGTACTTTGTGAATCCTTGTGTGTGGTGTAGAAGGAACATGATAGTCAGGTGGGAGATTGTTGAAATCCACCTCATCTTCTGAGAAATCTGCTTCATTTGAGTCTGATGGGCCAGCAGTAGAAACATTTGGCCTAGCAGTAGAAACATTTGGCCTAGCGGTAGCTTGCTCTGTCTCAGCAGTACTATCATCATTAGAACTGTTAACTGGATTCTCTTGTTCCTCAGTTCCATCTTCCTTGTTTTCACCTTCAATCCCTTCTTTAGCTTCATCAGAAGAAAGCTCATCATTTATTGAAGTTGAATCCACACTTGTCCATATAGGCATCAACACATAATCTTGATCTTTTTCTTTTCTTAACCCTGCCTCATTTGTTGCATTATCAGCTTCTGAACCTGAAAAATCATTAGTTTCAGCAACAACAGGCACATAGTTCATTGATTGGGTTAGTGACTCAAGATCAAATAGCCATTTGGAACCTTCACCTGCTACATTGGATTTGTTTTCTAGAAATTCCACATGCAGGTTTTCCTCAACTCTCCTAGTTCTTGAGTTGTATACTCTAAATGCTTTGCTATTGAGAGAATATCCAACTAAGAATCCTTCATCTGCTTTACCATCAAACTTTCCTAGATGGTCTAAGGTATTCAGAATTGTCACATGACATCCAAAAGGTCTAAGAAATCCTATTGCAGGAGTTCTACCTCTAAAAAGCTCATAGGATGTCTTATTGTGAGACTTAACAACCAAAACCCTGTTCTGGACATAGCAAGCAGTATTAACTGCTTCAGCCCAAAAAGTGATAGGCAACTTAGAGTCAGCTAACATGGTTCTAGCAGCTTCTATGAGTGTCCTATTTCTCCTCTCAGCAACTCCATTCTGCTCTCAGTAACTCTATTCTTAAACTCTGTCCAATTATCACATCTAATGACTTTTACTTTCTTGTCTACTAGGTTTTCTATCTCTGTAATGAATGTCTTAAGAATGCTAGAAGTCTCATCCTTAGAACCTAAAAAGAAAACCCATGTAAATCTGCTATAGTCATCAGTAACAACAAGACAATATCTCTTATGCTTTATACTACTCACAGAAGTAGGTCCAAATAAGTCCATATGAAGCATAAACAATGAATGATTAATAGAGTTAAAAAGCTTGGGCTTACAAGTGGCTTTATGTTGTTTGCCTTTGAGACAAGCAACGCATGTTTGGTCATTTTCAAATCTTTTCTGAGGTAAGCCTCTTACCAAATCATTTTTGACAATTTTATTTATGGTTTTGAAATTAATGTGACCAAGCCTCCTATGCCATTTCATTGACTCATCCAATGTGGCTTTTGCAAGCAAACAAGTAAGATTTTGTTTAGGAACAATGTTCTTCATATCAACACTGTATAAATTGCCTTTTCTAGGAACTCTAAAAAGTACTTGACTTTCATCAGGCATCTTAAAGTTAGGGGAAAGGACAAGACATTCAGTGTCAGTAAAAAGAACTTTGTTCTTTTTGTCACACATCTGTGAGGCACTAAAGAGATTATACTTAAGTTCTTTTACAAAGTACACATCTTCAAAGTCTAAATTTACAGTCTTAATGGTACCTTTACCAGAAATTTTGCCACCAATACCTCCTCCAAAGCTAACATATCCTCCATCCAGAGGAGTAAAGTCTGAAAGGTATGACATGTTGCCAGTCATGTGCCTTGAACATCCACTGTCTGAATATCCTTGATCTTCTTGTTTAGCATTTGAATGTTCCTGCACATGAAATAAGGAATATTAGTTACCTTTGGGGACCTAAGCCATTACTGACTTGGATCTGCCTTGTGCATCAATGTAATCAAATTTCTTTAAAATAATTGATGCACCATTGGGTTTAATTGGTCTCCAAACCCAACATGCTGAGGCCTTAACAGCATTGGCCTTCTTTTCCCTAGCAGTATATTTAATGTTGCCAGTACCTTTTGGCATCCAAATTTGTATTTGTACCACTGCTTTAGTATGAAAAGGCCTTTTAGCAGTTGTTTGTGCATGTTTGTAAGCTGTTTTTGCACTTTGTACTGCTTGTTTTGGGTGAACAGAGTTAAATGGTCTGGCAGTAGTAACTACTTGTCTAGCAGTACAAATTTGTTTTGGGCCAGACTTTAAGAAAACTGCTCTGGGTGTTGTTCTAGTAAAATTAGACTGACTTTTAGTTATATGCCTTTTTAAATTCACCTTATGGTTTAAATACCCAAATTTGCAGAAGGCTGCAAGATGGTCAAAATCTCCACAAACGAAACAAGCTTTGTTATAGAAGTCAAAGTCATCACCTAGTTGGTGAGACTTGAGGTCATTCCAATTCCTTTGGTTACCTCTGGGCTTGTTTGTGGTTCTATATTGCTCACAATATCTTACTGGTTACCTAACATGTTTAACATTTGTTTTAGGCCTATCAGTATCATTCTTGACCACTTTAGGAACACTTGTTCCTTTTGCCTTAACAACATCAGGTTTAGACATAACCTGATCTTCCTCATCATCATCAGATGTCCAGTCCTTAATAATTGGACCATCTGAGTTCTTACTAGAGGATACCTTGTCCTCAGGGAGTGAAGCATCACTTGCACTATCAAAAACCTCTTTAGGACTCTCAGTAGACTTAGAACCATATTCAAATTTTGGTTTTTGAAATTCATCTAAACCTGTGTGTGCTAGGTCAATACCTGGAGGTAAAGGAACACCTCTGTATGGTGGAGGAACAGACTTGTGACCTATACCAGACTTAGCTTTACTGACAACTTGAGCTTCCCAAATTTTATTGATTCCATCTGAGGCATGAGCTAGAGTATCTACTGTTATCTTGACATTTGCATTTACCTTTTTGATCTTTTCTAGTTCTTCACTGAGCATAGATATCACATCTATTTAGTAATCTAAATCTCTGTTTAGCACAACTATGACATCACTAAATTTAGATTCATTTCCTTTATAATGCAAAATTTGTGTTTCAAGAACAGCTAAACCTCTTTTATGATTAGATAAGTTATAACTTGTTTGATTTAGCTTTAACAGTCGATCATCACATTGCTTTTTAAGTATTTCAAATGCTTTAAGAGCAGAGCAAGATTTAGAACAACTGATTTTAGAATTTACCTCTGAATCAGAAAAGGCCATCAATGCAATCTCAGTTGCTACCATTGTAGTTTCTGTTGGTGCTTCCTCTTCATCAGCCATGAAGCTCCAATCATAGCTAACACCATCAATGGCTAGCATAGCCTTTGGCTCTTCCACTGTGACTTCCTTCTTCTTGTCTTGCTTATACCATGTGCTCCTATTATCCTGCTTTCTTGGCTTCCTGCACTCTCTTGCAAAGTGTCCCAACTTGTGACAATTGAAACACTCTACTTTCATCTTATCAAACCCAGCAGTTTCATTACCATTAATGGAAATCTGCTTTCCTGTTCTCTGCCAAAACTTCTTAGCCCTCATGCTAAGTAAAGCAACCTGCCACTTGATATCCATTTCTTCTAAATCATCGTCATCCACCTGTTCAAGGTCTTCATGAGTTAGAGGAGAACCACTAGTTTGACTAATCAGGAATGCATAGAATGTTGAATCTCCAAATCCAGCAACATTCTTCTGTGAACTAGCAGTAGAAACACCAAAGCTAGCTGTAGAAACACCTTCATCATTATCTACCCCTTCTGACTTACTAATGCTGGGAAATGACATAAGTGCCACATTCCCAGAACTAGTACTGTAGCTTCCAGACTTCTTCAGACTTTGTTCAACAATTTTGAAATTGTTGTACAAATCATTGAGTTTCATGGTTTCAATGTCTGGCTTACTCATCTAGACAACCACACGAGTATTGAATTATACAGGTAGACTTCTTAAAAACTTCATGTTGATATCTTCCTTAGCTATCTCAACTCCCAACACAGCTAACTGACTGACAAGCCTGTGCAATCTTGTGAACATCTTATCAAGAGATTCATTGCTGTTTGAGCCAAAGTTTTCAAAACTTTGTTTCAGCAATGTCTTCTGAGTCTTCTTGGTAGTTTCATTACCACCAAACCATGCACATATCTCCTCAAACAGAGTTTTTGCATCAGGTAACTTGCTAAAAGACAACATCTGTTCACCAGGAATGGTCATAAGCAGCAAATTCCTTGCCTTTTGATCATTCCTCTTATGTATCCTTTCATCATTGGTAACTGGTCCAGTGTACCTTGTCTGAACTGTTTTACCTTCAACAATGGATTATGTAAGAACTTGTGTAAAAGAATCACCATACAGAATAATATCCCATAGAGCATAATCTTGAACCAAGAAGTATTGTTCAATCCTTAGCCTCCACATCTCAAACTCATTCTGTTTGAGCATAGGTAACTTAGCAGCAATGTTTGTAGACTGGGTATTCTCCATCTCCATTTCTTCTTCTTCTAAATCAAAGATATCAGCCTGGCTCTGATACCAATTGAGAGGATCAAACAACACTTATATCACTTGTGAGGATTGTTTTAAATACACTATGAGGATGTTAGTCCTTTATAACATGTGTATATGATACTTTGAGTGAATATGATTAAGTATGCGGAATCTACTTAACCACACTTAGAAGGATATTGGTTATTGGAAATGGAACAGTAATGCTTGTTATTGGATAATGAACCCAGAAAGTATAACATCAAACGATTCAATATTATTGAGAATAATACGAGTGATCTTCACTATCACTAGGGTTACAAACCTTGAATCTCTATTACAAAGAAAACTATTTTCTATTGTATTATATCAACTCAGTCAGACACATTCTAACTTTGTCTAACTCTCTATATATGTAATATCTAAGCACATGCACACTTGAGTATTCGACTACTTGCTAGCTTGTGTGTGTCAGTAGCTAAGATACAACATGTTCTGTGTTTTCAACTTGTTGACTGAACACATATCTAAGATATTATCTACCGTATATATTTGACTTTTATACACAAATATCTTTTTCATACTTATCTACTCAGCAGTAGAATACGCGATAGTTATCCACTCAGCAGTAGTATGAGTCACTCCAACAGCAGTATCTTTTACTATAGCAGTAGTATTCTTGCGGCAGTAGAATCTCCAACACAAGCAGTAGAATGGAATACACTAGCAGTAGTATTGACACTTAGTGTATTTCCTTGAGCAGTACTAATCTTGTGAACATTTAATTCCCAATACTAATCTTTAGAACATTTAATTCCCAACAAACATAGTTATGTTGATGCCTTCCTTTTGAAGTAGTGCCAGTAAAATTTCAGAATCACGCAACATTATTGCGTTTTGGTTGGGTAGGTGGTAATTTAGCTTCATGACTGAAGGGTAGGAGTAATGGATGTCAAAAGAAAAGAGTCGCCATACTGCTTCACATGGCACTAAGTAGCGACAATTCAAGAAATTCTTGATTTCATCAACTTCAATAACCTGTGCAGGAACTACTGCATCAGCTTTTTTAATGTTTTCTTGGATGACAATAGTAGCTCTGTCAGGCCCTTTGTTTAAGTATTTAAATAAGTACTTAATTGCCTTTGATCTATTGCACCATTCAACATTTATGTGTGCCTGGTACTTAAGCAGAAGATATCGATTGTAAGGAACGACATATCTGTTATTGAAAGTGAACTTACCCTTTACAACATTGACTTTATTATCTCTCCGGCGGTAAACAGGGTAGCCATCCCCATCAATTGTTGTTTCTGGATAAAATGATTTAGGGAAATGTTTTGAACATTTTCCTTCTATGTTGCATGGGGCGTACTTCGCATCCTTCCTACAGGGTCCATGCAACATATATTCAGTAACAACTTTGTATCCATCCGGATCATTTGTTGGGCACGAAATCTCTGCTGAGATTATATCATCTATTTCAGCCCCCGTCCTGCACTTGGCGTAGTCTTCGAGCCACAGTAAAATATGTGCATGGGGCAAGCCACGTTTTTGGAATTCGATAACATACACAACTGAAACAAAATATTTGAAAAGTATTAGGTACAAATCAGAATGATTTAAAGGAAAAGTCACATTGACTCTAAGATGTGACCTGTATTACCTGCACAACAGTCGCCAAAAATATGATTTTTTGTAAGATCATCCAATAACTCAGTTAATTTAATTTTAAAAACCTGCGTTCCAACTTCCGGACGATCGTGTGCGTTCTGGCCAGGAATATGGGCAAGCATGTCACCAATTTCAGGCCATTTTGGATTGGAAGTGAACGTGATGAATAGATCTAGATTCCCAAATGCCCTACATAGAGCCATGGCATCTTGGTAATTCTTCATCATATACCTTGGGCTACCTGTAAAGCTTGAGGGTAAAACTGTGACAACCCGTATTTTCCAGATTTATTTATATACGAGATTATCTCTGTTTTTCATTTACGAACCTTTCCAGACTCTTTTGACTCTAAAACGTGAAATCTATCTCGCGAAACGTGAAATTTGTACACAACGCACACTGGCACAACCGACGAATTGATTTGATTATTTTATTATTCGTGAGGAACGAGGCGTATGAATAGTCATTTTTATTGGAAAAATTATTCTGAGCGCAGTGGTGAAATTCTCGTGTCTTGAATCGATCGTTTGCTATCTTAAACGAGCCCCAAGCCTCATTTCAAGGAAGATTGTTAAAATAACAGATTTGGTCCCTGAACTAAAGTTTCACTGCCTTCCCTAAACTTTAGTTATTGACAGTTTGGTCCTTAGGGTTTACACAACCCTAACCCTACTCTATACACTACTCTATATAAACAACTTATAATAAATTTTAGGGTTACATTCCCTTTTCATCACTTCACAGCCGACATCACCACCTCCTTTCCTCTCTCTCTTTTTCGGCCACGATTCCGGCCAGTTGTGCCGCCACCGCTGCTCACCCGACTACACCACCACCACCAAAATAATCCTTGTGATCTCCTCGTCACTTCTATATTCTCCACGCGCCTTCTCCGGTCACCGCAGTCACCACGCGCCACCACAGCTACGCGCCACCACCGCCTTGCTCTCCTCTCTTTCTCGTCATGGTAAAACCGAGAAAGCCCGTCTTTATATATTTTTTTTATTACCGATTCATTTTATTGTTATTGTTTTTCGTGGATTCGAATAAGATAAAAACGTCTCTATAACAATTTTAAAAACGATTTTGAATCTGTTGTAGTATAGTGTGGTAAGAAGCTTGAAAAGATGCATTAGTGATGTTTTTGGATTCGGGTCGGGTCGACCCGGATTCGTCTTGGTTTAAACTTGTGAATCTTTGCGTGACTGAGATTGAGGATTTGTTGTTATGGTCTCGATTTCATGTTAAAACCCGAATATGGGGTTGTTTAGCTTCTTTGGTCTCGGTAAGAGTTTGAGATCTGTTTATTTGTTGTGAATATAGTCGGGTTAGACTCATGAGAGTTTGAAACATGGTATTCGGGTCTGATTTTGAGGTTGTTATTGTTGGTTATACTTTAGAGTTAATGTTGAGTTGGCTGTTTGTGTTATTTCGGTTCATAAAAATCACCACGAGGGTGTTTGATTGTTTTGTAACAGTCCCAACCCATATAGGGTTATGGATTGTGGGTCTCAACTGGTCACCGACACACAAGGGGTGTGTTTGATTCTGTAGTTGTGTTGTTTCGTCCTCGACTCAACGAGACGCCCCATAGGGTGTGCTCGTTTGGCTTTGTCTCGGCTGAATTAGGGTACGTTCGTGTTTTGTTTATAGGTTGTGTTAAATTTTGTTAATAGCGGTTAGCCAAAAGTATTGTGAGACATGGTGATATATTTTGAACGTTTTGCGAGTATTGGATTAGCGTGTATTTAATTGTTCACTTGGTTCACTTGGTACGTTTCGGGTAACTTGGAATTGTGAATTGGATTTGAATGCGGAATATGACTATTATACTTGGACATTTGGACAACCATGGATCGTTATCGGACGTACAACATTAGATATTGGATTCATTGAACATTTTGAGACTTGAGACGGTATAATATATTAAACTCGAAAAGACTTTAATATATTAAACTCGGACCGGACACAAAATCTTCAATAAAACCAAAACTAATATTTATGAGAAAATATTGAGCCATAAACTTGTTAAATATTGTAATTTCAGTTTTGGTTAATCCAAGTCTCGACGACTTGAGAAAAACTAGTTTTATTAGTTAAACTCATTTTTATTATAAAACGTTTATGTTTTATACAAACTATTTGGGAAAACGGGGTAGATACCGAAACGTACAAACCAATTCATTTTATTTGAAGTGTTTATTTGTCGTAACCTTCTAGGTTTGTCTTCCTTGGTTGAGTTCTCGTCAGTATTCTCTCGACTATGTCGATGTCTATTCTCTTCGGCGTGAGTTATACGTCGAGTCTATGTTTTCTTACCACACCGCACGAAACGTTGATACTAAACTTTTGATGAGTTTTGAAAACTGAGTAATCCACGAAAACTACGACACGTTGTCTTTTATAGACTTTATTATTTTGCGAGCCGTATTTTGAGATAACCGTAAGCGTATTAGGTTGTGCCGATCCTAGACCGTTGTATACCGCCGTGCTTGTACCTCTGTGTACCGTCGTGCCGTATGTCTTGAGACCGTTATGTCTTGCTTCTCGATGCCAGTCGTGTCAGTTGTGATCTTGCATTTCTGTGGCTAAGGTGAGTTCATGGCCCCTACTTTTACCGGTTTTCTAACAATTTTCGGGGGAGAATACATGCTCGCTTTTAACTAAAATCATGACTATTTATTTGGAATACGTGAACTGTTTACTCAATATTTGACTATTTGGCTGAAATATGATCTGGTTATTTGATGGCGTTACGTGCTTTATCTGGTATTCATGAGTAAGAACATTTAAACTATTTTTGAATGGACCTAACTGTCGTTTTGGATTTGCTATAACTCGTTAACTGGCTAAGAGTTAAGATTTGCGGTAGATGTTGACTTAGTCTAGGGTAGCAATCTCTTGCTATAATCGTGGTACCTAGCTAAGAATAGATATCTGCTTACGTCCTAGACCAGGGTAGCAATCCCTTGCTATAACCGTGTCACCTGGCTAGAGTCGCTTAGGGCCCTACTTGAGATCTCGTTAAGATATTGGAACGATTGGTTTTGGAATGATTGGTTTTTACGGCCTAGACCAGGGTAGCAATCCCTTGCTATAACCGTGTCACCTGGCTAGATTCGCTTAGGGCCCTACTTGAGATCTCGTTTTGATATTGGAATGATTGGTTTTGGAAGTATTATTGGAACTCGTGGTTTACATCGATCTTAGTCCAGTGTAGCAAATCCCTTATCTTGGTCCACTATTATACTTTTTCTTAACCCGTGATTTAGGCAGTGTTAGCCTACGTTGAACTTGACTTGCTTGCGAACGATGATTTGAACTTGAAAACCTTTTGGTTCAACCATGCTTTTTAAACTAAAACCTATGAACTCACCAGCGTAAGCTGACCCTTTTAGCATGTATTTTCAGGTTTAATGTGATAGCTTATTTCTGGAGGCGCTTGGCAAGAGGCATGGTCATAGACGACTCTGATATTTATATTTGGGACCGCTTTAATCGTTTTGGGCCTTACTTCCGCACTATTTTCAGATGATGTAAACTTAACGTTTTGATAATGAAACTTTCTTCTAAACGGTTAAGGTAAAACCGTTCTTTGTACCTTGTGTTGTGATACCAATTGAGTAGCGCCCTAGTGACATGTATGCTTCCGCTGGACCCGATTTTCGGGGTGTTACAGATTGGTATCAGAGCCAGGTTATAGAGAACTGGGTTTATTTTCAAAAACCTGGACTATAACCACTTTTGGCGAAAACTTAACCCTATGACCGACACGTGCCTGCCTGCCAAGCTGATGCCTCGTGTATGACTTTGTTTGACGAGATAATTGATGATATATTAGATGAGATGTTCATGGTATATTTGACGAGTTATTTGATGAGATGCTTGATTTTATATTTGTTGAGACGTGTGCCTGACTCTTGGATATTTTATATCCGCTCGTTCTAACTGTTCACTATAAGCATTTCCATATGCTTATGCACACATCGTACCTATCACTGAGTTACGCTATTTCCTTGCGTAATCTCACTATTGAACGTCGTGTTTGTACACTTGTCATGGTTTTGGGAGCGATTTTGGATGTAACGGACATACTACTAGTATAACTAGGCTTAGTATTCCAAAATTCATTGAACCTCGGGTGAATATAGACTGATCACCTATATTCAACCAGGGACAGTGGGACATAGCCTGATCACCTATGTCCGACTCAGAGGTGAATTTTGCAATACTCAGAGTAGTTATAATGGAATTATGTCCGGGTTGACTTTTAGATTTTGGAATGGTACAGTTTTGCGTGTGTACACAGACATTGGAATTTTACTTCCACACACACTACACACTGGCATCACAACACCGCATGAATCGTAATGCCCTTGGCATCGCTATACTCCTCCATTATATGGAATTCCTGTTTTCCGCCGTCTGGCCGTATTTTGCATCGGGTCGAGTTAGATCCGATTGGCACCGTTTGAATCCGAGTTACTTATTTGTAACTCCTTAAGAGCATTATAAGCCGTCCGAGCTTACTGGAACGTTTAGATTCGATTTCGACCATGTTTGGTTTTGAATTTTGGCTACGTTTGGAATTGATTTTGGCCACGTTTGGATTTGATTTTATCTACGCTTATGTTTGAATTTGGCAACGTCTGGATTTAATTTTTGCCTCGTTTGGATTTGATTCTGGCTACGTTTGGATTCGATTTTGACTACGTTTGGATTCGATATCGACTATGTTTGGATTGGTTTTGATTCTGATTTAGTTCGAGTTGTTTGATTTTATGATTTTGGACGTCATCCTGGATTTGGATTTGTTATCCGACCTCGTTTTGTTGTGGCCTTGTTACAGTTGCCGCTACTCTAAGCCTTGTGCTCAATCAATGATATTCATTTTTCCAACCGAGGTTATTCAATCGAAGCTGTTCAATCAATGTTGTATCTCCCGCTTTAAGTACTATGTACACTACTGATTCAACCAACAGATTGCTTATGGCAATCAACATCTTCCCTCAGAATTTTACCTTGAACTCGCTAAACTCTCTATTTGGCAGAGATTCCACGCCCAGCAGAAATCTAGAGACTCTAAGGAGTAACTGAAACCACAATTCCTTGGGACAACCACCTGACTTTTCACTCGTCCCTCGGATGTACCAGTGATCCTTGCTACCTCCTTACCAGATAATAAACTATATCATAAACGAAACTTTGGAAATAAATCCCGCGCCGCTACCAGAGTAATTGTTGATAATCCTACCTAATCTACTCACCTTCTCTAATCGATGAAACGACAGTATGGGCAAACTTGCTCGTCCATACTCATATGAAATCATTACCCGGTATAGAGTGTCGACTCTTACCATTCTCTGATCGGGATAGTTGTTTCACATCAAATTCTTGGAAATCACTCCAAAGAGCCATGAGCACAGATTTGGAGATGAATACTGTGTATCATCTCCAGACTGTTGGCCAAAGTGGAAAAATCATTCAAATGTTAGAGGACATGTTGTGTTCCTGCGTAATTTGGCAATAGTTGGTATCGACACCTCCTGTTGGCCAAATTCTCTTATAACGATACTTACGACTCTAGTATTCCAACGGCACCGTTCGAGGCACCTTATGGTCGCATGTGCCGACCGCCAACTTGATGGGTAGAAGTTGGGGATACCCAACTTACTGACCCCGAACTTGTTCACGAGACAACTGAGAAGATAGTTCAGATCGAAACCGAGTTGCAAGCTACTCACGAATCGTCCGAACAGTTATGCTGACAAATGACGTAAACCTCTTGAATTCCCAGTTAAAGCCGAGATGATGCTTAAGAATTCACCATGAGAAGGTGTGATACGTTTAGTAAACGTGAAAAGCTTAATTCTCAATGTATTGATCCTTTTGAAATCCTTGATAGAGTTAGACCGGTAGCACACAGGCTCGAGCTACCGTCAGGACTCAGCAGTATTCGCAACATTTTTATGCGCATTGTGATGAAATGACTTGCCAATGAGGCAACCACTATTCCTCCGGGAAAGATCCAGATTGAGGAATGTTTAAACCTTGTTGAGAAACCTATCTAAATCATGAACCGTGAAGTCGAACGACTTTAGTAAAGTCGCATCCCTATCGACAAAGCTCATCGAAACTCGTGAAAAGGTCCTGAATTCACGTAAGAACGTGACGATGAATCCTCGCATGTATATAATCATCTCCTTTCAACCGTAACGAGTAACTTGAATTGAATCACGAGGTCGCGATTCCGTTAAGGAGGTGATGAAGCGAAAAGTGTACCGCTTTTAAGGGGTCATTTAAGCCCTAAATCGTATTTATTTGATCAAATATTGCCCTAAATCGTTCCTTTTGTCATTTTAGGTACTTTTGAGGAGAAATCTGGAAAAGGAGGCATTTTGGACATTTTTGGAGCATAAAAGTGAAGAAAACGGCAAAGTCTCAAAAATCGGCTAAAAGTTACCTTTGACGGCGTCACAATTTACTCTGGACGGCGTCATGGCTTGGCAAGAAAAGGTGGACGTGAAATTTACTCATGATAAGCAAGTGAAAATAGCATGTGAATTCTGACGGCGTCACGCTTTAACCTGATCAAGGGCGTCACGGCTTAAATCAAAGAGGGACGGCGTCACGTTCAAGAGCTGACGGCGTCAAGCCTTGATAAGCCAGAACGGATTTTGGAGAGCTAAAGAGGGACGGCGTCAAGAAGGTCATCCGGGAACCCTAGAAGCGGCGAGGTGACGGCGTCACACTCCATAAGGTGACGCCGTCAGATGTAAAAATCTATATATAGTTTTCTAATTTTTTGTCATTAGGGGAACTTAGTGTGTGGAATTTTGGGAGAAAACCCTAAGACGATTTTAGCTTCTTTTTCAAGGCTTTTTGCCTTGAGATCTTCCATGTTACATTGAAAGATAAGTTATCAATTAATCATTCAATATGTCTATGTGTTGTTTGATTCTATCTTATTCTTGTCTTTTGTTTAACATGTTAGGCTAGATTTATCTTGTGTTTGCTTAGATCTAATGAAACCTAGCTATTGATTATTGGTTATTAGTGTGTTGTTAGTTGTATTGGATGATTGTTTATCTATGTTAGGCTTAAGAAAACTGGCTAACTTCCTATTCGGTAACTTGCTTGAACGTCTTAAGAAACATGAACCAAATGCGTACTAAAGGTTTTTATGGTTGTATTTAATGCACAAGCGAATTCTATTGATCCCATGTTAGGAGCTTCCTAGCCGGCTCGACATAGGAGTGAAGTAGGAGCTTGTAGAGTTGGGGAAGTAAGTACGCCACCCCACGAATGGTATTAAGGAATACACCCGTCATCCACGCGACTAATACACACTAATCAACCGGTAAAAGATAGCTAGGGAGTAAGGAAATCTAAGTAAACACATTTCTCTACATATAAGTTTCCACCAAACTTTTCATTTTTGTTATTTTATTTTATTTGCATCCGTAGTAAATTTGGGTTAGTTGACTAGCAACTAATTCCGCCCACTCCTTCAAACCCGAGATTTTACTTGCTTTCATAAAAATTATAAAAACATAAAAAGAATCTTCTTCAACCCTTAGACCTAATTAGAGTAGTCTTTCACACCTAACGAATACTATTCCCTGTGGAGAACGATCAATCCCCCGTACTTACCACTACACTATACTACATCGGTCAGGTACACTGCCTGGTGGGGTTGTAAGCCTCTTGAGATCCCTCGAGAGGTAAAACCTGTTGTAAGGTTGCAAAACCCACGCATCAAGTTTTTGGCGCCGCTGCCGGGGAATAGTTATTGTTTAGGTTGAATTTTTATTTCTATTAGGTCTACTCACTAGATTCCTTTCTAGTGAGATTTTTGTTTTATTTTTCTAGTAATTCTTTAGTCTATCTATTTTCTTTGTGCTTTTGTTCGTAACAGATTTTCATTGACTATTCAGTTTGCCATTATGGAAAACGCGAATCCACCCCTTACACCTGGCGAAGTGGCTTTGTTGCGTAGCCAACTTGAGAATGAGATTAGTGAGCTCAGGGAGCTCAGTAGAATGATTGATATAGAGCTTGATTATGCCTTGAACAACTTAGGGACCGCCATATACTCAGATAATTACTTAGAACGTAATAATCTTACGGTTGATAAGTTGATTGAGAAAATTGAGGAAGTGAAGGTAGATCCTAGGTTGGATGATTGTTTCAATGAATACCCCACTAAGGAGGAGATTGCTTACTATAACAACCTAGTTGATAACCCTCGACCACCTTTTGTTAGAATTGACCCAAAGATTAAGAGAGGTGATCCCGGGAATGTGAAGATACCATGTATGATTGGGTACCAATACGTTGAGCATGCTTACATTGACTGTGAATCCCCAATCAACGTTATGTCCTCAGGCCTTTATAGCCAAATCATAAACACACCACTTGAGCCTAGGATGGACCCCAAGTGTCCAGGCGGAGTTTGCAACTTCGTTGGAAGGATTAAGGATATACATATCCTTGTTGGGAACTTTACCTTTGTCACCAACTTCATGATTTTAGAAGATATGGCAAGTGTTGTTGACTGCCGCCTATCTCGCGTTGTGTTAGGTAAGCCATTTATCGAAGCATCCAATTTAAGGTATGACCGTTTGAAAGGCACGGTTCAGTTTTCTAATCACATAGATAGGATCACATATAGGATGCCTTATCGGGTTAATGAATTTCGTTTTGTGCCTCGATTTGACATGGACAACATTGGTGCGATTGAGGACATCAATGAAGAGGATAAAGAAAAAGGCATGGACCATGTTTGGAATAAGAGAAGCCTTTATTATAAAGATTGCTTAAACCTTGGACCTAAATACAAAATTGATATGGAGGTTGTTAGGATGATTAGAGGGGCAATTGAGAAGCAAAACGGAAAAACGTAGACCCCGTGACTTTGAGTCTAGCTACAAGACTCGTTAATAAAGAAAAGCGCTTCTTGGGAGGCAACCCAAGCTTTATTTTATTTATTTGCTTTGTGTGTTTATTTGTTTGTTTGTTTGTTTTTATTTGTTTCCGTATGTATGTTTAATTTTTATTCTTATTGATTCATGTTCAAAACTAATTTGTGAAAATGCTTTATTTTGTTTTTAACTTCGTCTTAACTACATATAAAGGTATTTTGCAAAAGTTAAGTGTAAGGGAAATCTAAATCGGTTTGTTAGAACACAAATGAACATGAATCGTAATAATAATAAATTAACATACATATTCGTATTTGTTTGAGTCAAATGCTTGTATCGAGTCATAATGATGTTTTGCAGGATTTCCAGGAAGTAAGGTAAAGGTTTTTCCAGAAATTTTCCGGAAACTTAAAATGAAAATTTTTGTCAGGTCATTTATGACGGCGTCAGGGTTTATAACCTGACGGCGTCAGATTTAATTTTCAGAAATTTTTGAAAGTTTTGTTTTCATAAAAAGTTTTTTAGTAAAATCTCCAACTTATAATCTCCAGGAATCTGAAAAATTATCATTCCACAAGCATTATATCCTTATATATAGATTTTTCCCGCCGATGTTATGCAGGTTTTCGTGTTTGTTTTCTCAGGTTTAACAGGTTATTTTGGACAAGGAAATGTTTTGAATCAAGCTTGTGGCGATGCATTAGTCATGGAGCTTCAACATTCTCTTTGGAGGAAGATCTAACCGTGTTATTTCATTATCCACCGAGCGAATCAGGGGAGTATTTGATTTCATTCTTTTACTTTATGCTTTTACATCTTGTAATTTGAACATTGGGGACAATGTTCATCTTAAGTGTAAGGGGGGGTAAAAGTACGATTTTTGAGAATACTCTTACGCTTGATTTTTGTTTGTTTAATAGTAGATGTGTAATAAAACTGAGATAAATACCTGTTAGGGCAATTTTAGTGCCAAATTTAAAATTTTTTACAACTTATAGGAGTGAAACTTTGATCTTAATGAGCGTCTCACGGATAGGAGTTATATGACTAGCACAAAAACCGTACCACAAAAAAATTTTCCACCCCCAAATATGTGAGGTTCGCCCCTAGAATTGGTAGGAAAAGCATTTATGCTATGATGTGTGTACCGGTAGCACTTAGATTCTAGAACTTGCGTTAGGACCATTCCGAGGCCACAAGTGAGACTACATTCGTGTAGTTAGATTTACTACATGATAAGAGGCATTAGGATTAACCCATTGTTTTACACCTGTGTTTTTGTTATAATTACATTGGCTACATTGGTCAAGTAATTCTCCCACACCCTTTGCGTTGTACTCATTTTTAGTACACGATACCCCTAGTACACCCCTCAGAGCCTATCTTTTCGTTTCGACCTTTAAGCATTTTACTTAAAGGAAGAATTTGTTACACCCCACTAAAATGTACACCCAAATCGCCTTAGCCTACCTTGTATGCACTCATTTTTAGTGCATTATTGTTACAACATTTGTTTAAACCCAAGTTAATTATCTAATTGATTACATGGTTGCTAAGTCGAGTCATATCCTTGTACATATTGTTTTGGGACGATTGGGACTCATGGGTAAAGTACTAGTATAATGGAGTAATGGGGATGAACATCATTTATTATCCCCATATGTACTAAATGTTTTAAAAGTACTCCAAGTTTTTCAATTATCTTAATTCGAGTCATTAGATTAGTATTTGTAAAGTTATGTAAAAGTTCAAGTGTAAGGGGAATGCAATGCCCCTATGATGTATTATTTTGGATGGTAGGGCAAAAGTGTATGCAAAAAAAAAAAAAAAAAAAAAAAAAAAAAAAAAAAAAAAAAAAAAAAAAAATCAAGAAAAATACAAAAAAATGAGAAAATGAAAAATAGAAAAAACATACGGACTACCATCCCGTTTCATTTTATGTTTATTTTATGTTTTTGTTTTTGTTATTTCGTTTCTAGCTTAAGATCGAGTCTAGTCTTGGCTTAGCAACGTTGTATAGTACATGTAATTAATCAAGATCTTTAACTCGCCACCAGTAAAATATCCCGTATCCAACAAAACCGTGTTTTCCTTTTCCCTAACACTAACGTTATAACCCATTTAAAAGCCCTCTTTGATAGTTTATCTTAGGTGCATACGCCTAGTGGAGGAGGTTTTCGATCCTTTCCCAAGCCTATGGTAATCTATTTGCTATGACAGGTAGTGAGAGATATTATCCGTTTTCATTTATGAGATTTATTTTGATGACACTTGAGAGATGTGAGTATCTAAACACTACTTGTGAGGTGCTAGTTTGTAATCTCCGTGCTTATTATGATTAAAGTGGAACGATTATTTGTTGTAGTTACTTTTATGTTAGCATTAAATGACCCCTAACTTGTATTTTGATTAGAATAAAAGCGCATTTGCTTGAGGACAAGCAAATCTCAAGTGTAAGGGTATTTGATGAAGCGAAAAGTGTACCGCTTTTAAGGGGTCATTTAAGCCCTAAATCGTATTTATTTGATCAAATATTGCCCTAAATCGTTCCTTTTGTCATTTTAGGTACTTTTGAGGAGAAATCTGGAAAAGGAGGCATTTTGGACGTTTTTGGAGCATAAAAGTGAAGAAAACGGCAAAGTCTCAAAAATCGGCTAAAAGTTACCTTTGACGGCGTCACAATTTACTCTGGACGGCGTCATGGCTTGGAAAGAAAAGGTGGACGTGAAATTTACTCATGATAAGCCAGTGAAAATAGCATGTGAATTCTGACGGCGTCACGCTTTAACCTGATCAAGGGCGTCACGGCTTAAATCAAAGAGGGACGGCGTCACGTTCAAGAGCTGACGGCGTCAAGCCTTGATAAGCCAGAACGGATTTTGGAGAGCTAAAGAGGGACGGCGTCAAGAAGGTCATCCGGGAACCCTAGAAGCGGCGAGGTGACGGCGTCACACTCCATAAGGTGACGCCGTCAGATGTAAAAATCTATATATAGTTTTCTAATTTTTTGTCATTAGGGGAACTTAGTGTGTGGAATTTTGGGAGAAAACCCTAAGACGATTTTAGCTTCTTTTTCAAGGCTTTTTGCCTTGAGATCTTCCATGTTACATTGAAAGATAAGTTATCAATTAATCATTCAATATGTCTATGTGTTGTTTGATTCTATCTTATTCTTGTCTTTTGTTTAACATGTTAGGCTAGATTTATCTTGTGTTTGCTTAGATCTAATGAAACCTAGCTATTGATTATTGGTTATTAGTGTGTTGTTAGTTGTATTGGATGATTGTTTATCTATGTTAGGCTTAAGAAAACTGGCTAACTTCCTATTCGGTAACTTGCTTGAACGTCTTAAGAAACATGAACCAAATGCGTACTAAAGGTTTTTATGGTTGTATTTAATGCACAAGCGAATTCTAGTGATCCCATGTTAGGAGCTTCCTAGCCGGCTCGACATAGGAGTGAAGTAGGAGCTTGTAGAGTTGGGGAAGTAAGTACGCCACCCCACGAATGGTATTAAGGAATACACCCGTCATCCACGCGACTAATACACACTAATCAACCGGTAAAAGATAGCTAGGGAGTAAGGAAATCTAAGTAAACACATTTCTCTACATATAAGTTTCCACCAAACTTTTCATTTTTGTTATTTTATTTTATTTGCATCCGTAGTAAATTTGGGTTAGTTGACTAGCACCTAATTCCGCCCACTCCTTCAAACCCGAGATTTTACTTGCTTTCATAAAAAATATAAAAATACAAAAAGAATCTTCTCTCACCCTTAGACCTAATTAGAGTAGTTTTTCAATCCTAACGACACTATTCCCTGTGGAGAACGATCAATCCACTGTACTTACCACTACACTATACTACATCGGTTAGGTACACTGCCTGGTGGGGTTGTAAGCCTCTTGAGATCCCTCGAGAGGTAAAACCTGTTGTAAGGTTGCAAAACCCACGCATCAAGGAGGTGAGGCTGTGACAACCCGTATTTTCCAGATTTATTTCTATACGAGATTATCTCTGTTTTTCATTTACGAACCTTTCCGGACTCTTTTGACTCTAAAACGTGAAATCTATCTCGCGAAACGTGAAATTTGTACACAACGCACACTGGCACAACCGACGAATTAATTTGATTATTTTATTATTCGTGAGGAACGAGGCGTATGAATAGTCGTTTTTATTGGAAAAATTATTCCGAGCGCAGTGGTGAAATTCTCGTGTCTTGAACCGATCGTTTGCTATCTTAAACGAGCCCCGAGCCTCATTTCAAGGAAGATTGATAAAATAACAGATTTGGTCCCTAAACTAAAGTTTCACTGCCTTCCCTAAACTTTAGTTATTGACAGTTTGGTCCTTAGGGTTTACACAACCCTAACCCTACTCTATACACTACTCTATATAAACAACTTATAATAAATTTTAGGGTTACATTCCCTTTTCATCACTTCACAGCCGACATCACCACCTCCTCTCCTCTCTCTCTTTTCCGGCCACGATTCCGGCCAGTTGTGCCGCCACCGCCGCTCACCCGACTACACCACCACCACCAAAATAATCCTTGTGATCTCCTCGTCACTTCTATATTCTCCACGCGCCTTCTCCGGTCACCGCAGTCACCACGCGCCACCACAGCTACGCGCTACCACCGCCTTGCTCTCCTCTCTTTCTCGTCATGGTAAAACCAAGAAAGCCCGTCTTTATATATATTTTTTTTATTACCGATTCTTTTTATTGTTATTATTTTTCGTGGATTCGAATGAGATAAAAACGTCTTGATAACAATTTTAAAAATGATTTTGAATCTGTTGTAGTATCGTGTGGTATGAAGTTTGACAAGATGCGTTAGTGATGTTTTTGGAATCGGGTCGGGTCGACCCGGATTCGTCTTGGTTTAAACTTGTGAATCTTTGCGTGACTGAGATTGAGGATTTGTTGTTATGGTCTCGATTTCATGTTAAAACCCGAATATGGGGTTGTTTAGCTTCTTTGGTCTCGGTAAGAGTTTGAGATCTGTTTATTTGTTGTGAATATAGTCGGGTTAGACTCATGAGAGTTTGAAACATGGTATTCGGGTCTGATTTTGAGGTTGTTATTGTTGGTTATACTTTAGAGTTAATGTTGAGTTGGCTGTTTGTGTTATTTCGGTTCATAAAAATCACCACGAGGGTGTTTGATTGTTTTGTAACAGTCCCAACCCATATAGGGTTATGGATTGTGGGTCTCAACTGGTCACCGTCACACAAGGGGTGTGTTTGATTCTGTAGTTGTGTTGTTTCGTCCTCGACTCAACGAGACGCCCCATAGGGTGTGCTCGTTTGGCTTTGTCTCGGCTGAATTAGGGTACGTTCGTGTTTTGTTTATAGGTTGTGTTAAATTTTGGTAATAGCGGTTAGCCAAAAGTATTGTGAGACATGGTGATATATTTTGAACGTTTTGCGAGTATTGGGTTAGCGTGTATTTAATTGTTCACTTGGTTCACTTGGTACGTTTCGGGTAACTTGGAATTGTGAATTGGATTTGAATGCGGAATATGACTATTATACTTGGACATTTGGACAACCATGGATCGTTATCGGACGTACAACATTAGATATTGGATTCATTGAACATTTTGAGACTTGAGACGGTATAATATATTAAACTCGAAAAGACTTTAATATATTAAACTCGGACCGGACACAAAATCTTCAATAAAACCAAAACTAATATATACGAGAAAATATCGAGCCATAAACTTGTTAAATATTGTAATTTCAGTTTTGTTTAATCCAAGTCTCGACGACTTGAGAAAAACTAGTTTTATTAGTTAAACTCATTTTTATTATAAAACGTTTATGTTTTATACAAACTATTTGGGAAAACGGGGTAGATACCGAAACGTACAAACCAATTCATTTTATTTGAAGTGTTTATTTGTCGTAACCTTCTAGGTTTGTCTTCCTTGGTTGAGTTCTCGTCAGTATTCTCTCGACTATGTCGATGTCTATTCTCCTTGGCGTGAGTTATACGTCGAGTCTATGTTTTCTTACCACACCACACGAAACGTTGATTCTAAACTTTTGATGAGTTTTGAAAACTGAGTAATCCACGAAAACTACGACACGTTGTCTTTTATAGACTTTATTATTTTGCGAGCCGTATTTTGAGATAACCGTATGCGTATTAGGTTGTGTCGATCCTAGACCGTTGTGTACTGCCGTGCTTGTACCTCTGTGTACCGTCGTTCCGTATGTCTTGAGATCGTTATGTCTTGCTTCTCGATGCCAGTCGTGTCAGTTGTGATCTTGCATTTCTGTGGCTAAGGTGAGTTCATGGCCCCTACTTTTACCGGTTTTTTAACTATTTTTGGGGAAGAATACATGCTCTCTTTTAACTAAACTCATGACTATTTATTTGGAATACGTGAACTGTTTACTCAATATTTGACTATTTGGCTGAAATATGATCTGTTTATTTGATGGCGTTACGTGCTTTATCTGGTATTCATGAGTGAGAACATTTAAACTATTTTTGAATGGACCTAACCGTCGTTTTGGATTTGCTATAACTCATTAACTGGCTAAGAGTTAAGATTTGCGGTAGATGTTGACTTAGTCTAGGGTAGCAATCTCTTGCTATAACCGTGGTACCTAGCTAAGAATAGATATCTGCTTACGGCCTAGACCAGGGTAGCAATCCCTTGCTATAACCGTGTCACCTGGCTAGAGTCTCTTAGGGCCCTACTTGAGATCTCGTTAAGATATTGGAACGATTGGTTTTGGAATGATTTTTTTTTACGGCCTAGACCAGGGTAGCAATCCCTTGCTATAACCGTGTCACCTGGCTAGATTCACTTAGGGCCCTACTTGAGATCTCGTTTTGATATTGGAATGATTGGTTTTGGAAGTATTATTGGAACTCGTGGTTTACATCGATCTTAGTCCAGTGTAGCAAATCCCTTATCTTGGTCCACTATTATACTTTTTCTTAACCCGTGATTTAGGCAGTGTTAGCCTACGGTGAACTTGACTTGCTTGCGAACGATTATTTGAACTTGAAAACCTTTGATTCAACCATGCTTTTTAAACTAAAACCTATGAACTCACCAGCGTAAGTTGACCCTTTTAGCATGTATTTTCAGGTTTAATGTGATAGCTTATTTCTGGAGGCGCTTGGCAAGAGGCATGGTCATAGACGACTCTGATATTTATATTTGGGACCGCTTTAATCGTTTTGGGCCTTACTTCCACACTATTTTCAGATGATGTAAACTTAACGTTTTGATAATGAAACTTTCTTCTAAACGGTTAAGGTAAAATCGTTCTTTTTAACTTGTGTTGTGATACCAATTGAGTAGCGCCCTAGTGACATGTATGCTTCCGCTGGACCCGATTTTCGAGGTGTTACAAAAACTATTCTTTTTCCAATTGCGGCCGCATTTGTATCTCCTCTTGTAACAGCATCAAACACATTATTATAAAGTTCCACACGTAGGTTTTCTTGATTATGTCTCGTCCATTTCAGCCGTTGTTCTTCAATAGCTGTATATGCATTGACCAAAAATTGCTGAAATAGCCGCCCTTCTCTCAACAAAGTAGTACCCTGGTTATTTCCTTGTTGAATTATGTACGCGTAATACTCCTTCATTGTAACGAATCCACATATAGTTTTCCGTACACCTGTATTGTTATGATAAGGTATGCTATCATGGAATCTATCCTCTCCGTACGAAAATAGTAAAGGATATTGCAGTGCCATGTAAGATGGATGCAATTCTGATATTCTTTGTTTTCCCATGTCTTTACAGCTGACAATGATATCTCGGGAAGGGATGCTTTAACCAAAATCATTTGTAATTAGAGCAGCTACTTCGGACACAGTTGGGGTGCTGTACTGTCGTGCACTTGTTCTATTGCTAATAAGCCGCAACTGTAAGTTAGGCGTATCATGTGAAGCACACCAATCTCTTTCTATGCGAAATGCCTTGGGAACTGCACTTGACTGGTTTAGCATTGCAATGAGGCTCATGACTATCGTTTGATCAATCTGGTGTTTTGTGTCTTTATCAATAAAAATTGTTAGCTTCATTCTGTGTGTCAAAGAAGTAAAGCTGAGCAAACTTCGGTTGTTCTCCTTCTGTTGGAAGCAGGGACCCAATTAGATGATAGTTTTGACCGTTTATTCTAAATGTATATGGCCCCCGTCCTGAATTAATTGAGTCATCTATTTTTGCTCCAAAAGATGTAAAGCAAAACATACTATTTTATATTCTAATTTGTTCTCTAAATTTTGTTGCAGAAGAATCGCTATAATCAAGAAGGTAGTTTAACAGCGTCGGTGCTTCATTGAATTTGGAGAGCAGGATTTTACCACTTTGACAACAAAGGGAGAATGTTGGATTTAAAGGCTTGAATGCCTTAGTAGTTCTTTCTTCATACCACATAGTTGCTTCACAATTACAACATGTATACGATGGTGGCCCAAGATTATGGTAAAGAAATAGGAACCCCTTTTTTAAATAACAGTAATAATGATAAATGATTTCGTTAATTACTTTTGAATTAGTGTAGTTTAAATGAAATTGAGTAAAATTCGTGGAAAGTTACCTCTAGATGTGAACCCTATTCTTTTATGGCTTTTTTTAGGTATACGCCGCTTCACTTGTATAGATATAATATCTGATGTTGGTAACTGGTAATTGAAAGTAGAACCTGAAGATTTATGTTTTACATTTAGCAGACTTGTTAAAAAATTATACCACACATGTACTCAAAATTTACCTATATATCTTTTGCAGGTTTTTTTAGACATGTTGGAAATAGGAACTGCTGCTTTTTGTTTAATATTTTCCCTGTTCTTTCTTGGAATTGTGGATGTTTCTGGACCAATTATTTGAATTTTTAGCATAGGTGAATTGATGATTCATTTTATAAAAATATATATGTGTTTGTGTTCACCTGCTTCATGCGTGCTTGCTTCTCTTATTTTCATACCATAGTAACTCTTGATTTTGCCATCTGATCTGATATTTGTATGTGAATGAATCATTATAGAGTTGTGGATTATGTTTGACAGGGATCTAATCTCGATGTGCTTCATAAGTGAATCTGTAAAATAAATAAATCGATAATTCTAATTGCATGAGCAACTTAAATATATATATATGAAAAGCTATTAAATTTAAACTTACCATGATCCATAGTTTCATAAAAATGGCTGTTTGTTTGCGTTTTATAGTGTATTAAAGATCAGACAAATATTTAGAGAGGTATAGAATTAAGAAGCTCAATAGGTTGCCTTTGGGGATTTTGTGATGTAAATGCTACATTTACTGATTGTTAATATGAAAGATGTTTAAGATTTTATGATATTTGGAAGATGCTATGAGTTATGGGTAGTTTTTGTAAAGTGATATTGACCTGCTGAAAGTTTGATTTAATTAGGGTCGCGAGTGTTAGTTAGTTGGATGAAGTAAGTTACGGTTCACTTTTTTATATGGTTACGGCTTTCTATACAGTAGATTGAATGGAGTATGTACATAGTTTCCACTTTTTAATATAATAGAATGATAGGTCTTGCTGTCTAATTTTACAGTCGTATATCGATGATAAGATAGAAAGATTGTATTATTGCATCTATAACCATTACACAATCACTAACAGCCTTCCATTGATTAGTAACTAACATTGTAAACTTGAACATTCATGATTTAGTTTACAATATTTTGTTAAAACTCTAAGATTTGAATATCAATTTTCACCTACTCTCGCCTATCATTATCACTACCATAATCATCATCCATCTCTTCATTATCTGAGTTATTGCTTGGATATATAACCTGCAACCGTGTAGCTTCAATTGCTGTTGGGACCAATCTCATGTTTTTCCTTCTTTTATATCTAGCTTTGAAATTACTCTGTCTCAACCTTTTGGTGCTTGTGGCAAGTTCGTAATCAGGATTTTCTTTTACCCGCCTCTTTTCTTCTTTCAGCCTTGTTATGATTTCTTGAGTGTTCTCATCAACTTTTGCACCTCCATTTTCAGCCTATAATGCAAGCTAACTTTGTCTATAACATGGGATGTTATAAGATTACTTTTTTATATATAAATTTACACATTCATTTTTCCAAGCGATATCCTTGGATTAGACGTAACATTGATAAATCATAAAAATAAAATGTTAACTTCATTTGAATTCTGACCTGGAGAGTGCTAATTAATAAATCTAAACTATTCAGCTTACGATGTGGCCAACGCTGAAAACCTATATCTCTACAGAACCTTTTCAAAACAGTTAAACCAACATTAAGTTCTTTGGCAGCTTGCGCTATTGGCAGGTGAAAATACTGGGCAATCACCTCTTTACTGAATTCCATGAGATTTGAATGTGGATATTGGATATGTGTTTGTGGATAAACAATTGGATCTATGTGGGTAGAGGTTAGAATGTGTATTTTTAAAGCCTTACTAAGTTATTGATCTTTCCTGCAGTTACAAAAAAAATTTATAACTTCCACTCACCCATAAAGTATATTTATTAGATATTCATAAGGTTTTATAACAAACAACTCATAAGATAAGATAGTATTCATTAAATTAAAACACAAAATCAAACATGAGTTATTTGATGAATAAGGCATAAAGCCACAGACACCTAACAATATCTGTGATTCATCTTATTATTTTTTTCCTAACAATCTATTTGTTGAGCTCTTCAATCTTCATGTTCTTTATCATGCTTGACTCCAGGGATGATCTCTGCATCACATATTTTTATGGAAAATTGTGTGCACTTCATTTTGAATGGCCATCTAGTCATGGTTAATGTGAATGTAATTCTTGGTATTAGAACTGTGTCTCCTATATTTGACCCAGTGATGATTTCTGATTCAATAACTAATCGTCCCATCCGCTTGATAATTAGGTGGTTCCAATGCACAAACCTTTGCTTGGATCTACATTTCTGATGAGCACAACTCGTAGGTTTTTTTTTTAGCCTTAGGATGTGAGGTGGCATATGTTGAATATCTGTAAGATGTGACATAGTGTTGGGATGTGCTGTTAGGAGGATATCAGTTTGTTATTTATATTATGGCATAGAAGGGTTAATAAACTGAAGCATTTATTGGTAAGCAAATGAAAAGCACTTGTTAGTTGGTGATGACTGTTTACAACCTGATTGATCTGCTATCAAATTTGTAGTAATGAACACCATGTTTAAATTTAAAATAGAAGTTTAATATGAAGTTTAGTCAAGTAGGTTAAATCATTCATGTTCAGTTATGCTTTTAGGTTATTCCATAAGTTATTTATGTAGTATGAATAAGTGTTGGCATGTAGATTTTATTATGTGGCAAATCAAGTAATAATAAATAACTGTGGTTGTGAGTTTGATATATTTATGCAGAAATTGACTAATGTTATTCTTGATTTGCAGGGTTTGAACATGGAAACAAAGACAATCTACTAAAGATAACTATTGTCTCAAAGGTAAGAAACTTCATAATCCTATTAACTATTGCTTCACTCATCAGGGGGTTCATTATGCCTGCTGCTTCCAAAAACTTGATTGCTTGATGTCTACTCCTCGTCCGATGTCGCAACAACCATCCTAAGCAAAGCATGTAAGAAATTCACCTGTTAAGATTTGGAACAATATTAAGGCAATGGGATAATTTATATCGGATACGTACTTTTTTTTAGCTTCTTCTTAGAAGACCCTAAAGCTTTGTCTTTTATCTGTTTCTCTTCTTCGGTGTCTGAATCCTCAATAACAACCCTAAAATAATAAAGCAATAAATAACATACTAATCTAGAGTACAATAACAAAAGAAATAACTGAAATCCAGACCTTCTTTTTTTCATCCCTTCCTCTATTTCAGTGTCTGAATCCTCAACATCATCCCTTAAATAATACAATCATAAATGCCATGTAAGCAGTTGTAGTTTAAACTGTTTCCAGATGTGAATGAATGAATCAATGCCTAACCTTTTTTTGATCTTTTGTTCAGTAGGCTTCGATGGAGTAGAGAAGGATGGGTCATCTGATAATTTCTTTAACATACGCTTTTCAAAAGCAGCATATTTGCCCGCTTTCTCTTCCTCTATTTCAGTATCTGATTGCTCAACATCATCCCTTAAATAATACAACCATAAATGACTTAAGTAGTTGTATTTTAAACTTTTTCAACATATGTATGGAGAAATCATTGCCTAACCCTTTTTTGATTTTTTCCTCAGATGGCTCCAATGGAGTTGATTCAGAAGTAGCAGTTTGGTCAACCGTGCTAGAACTCGCACTTTCATCAGCAGTCTGGTCTGCACAAATTGCCGAACATGTGAAACTCTCATAGCTTCCATGCTCATAGTAAGTATGTGTTTTTATCTCCAGATTGTGGGTAGTTCCTACAATATCAGCTATGGCATGCGGCAACACAGCGTGATCTTCTGAATCCTGCAAAGGAAGATAAGGTTAGGAAAAATTATTGCAACACTCTTTAACATTATTAATGTACCTCGCCCTCTGTCCCAAAAAGTGAGGCTGCTGAGTGTTTAACCAACTCTGTTGCAGTCTCGTCAAACAGCACAACAACAGTCTGTTATGTCTCGTCAGAGACACCAAGCTCAAGCCTGTACCTACGCAGCCAATATTGCACACCAAAGGTAAATAATAACTCCAATTGGTATTCAAGTATTGTTGGGTCAATATTTTTAAAAACAAATCAATTACTGTTGCAAAGATAGAGCAACACCTTATAACTGGGTAATCCAAAACTGTGTTACATCCGTCACACCAGAATTTTCCTTCCTGCCTGGTCAATCCTTTCTTGCATTTTTCACCTCCACACGATGGATAGTTCCATCCCTTTCTAGTTATGACATTGTTTATCCTCACCTTACAAATGAAGGTTGAACTCTGGAAAAGGAAACAGGATATCAATAGGTGGTAATGGGCTATAATTACACTAACAAAACATTAGGGAGGTGGATGAGTACATCATTCCTCCTGTTTCTGGCCCACATCAACAAATTCTCTAGGTCCCAGGCTTTGGTACAGAGTGATCAATAGGTACAATTTTCTTCTTTTGATTGACACCACTGCAAGCAACATGAAAGGTAATGGCTAAAATGATCCGAGTAATTAAAGTTGTATGTAAGATGTAACTTTGATTACCTAGCGCCTGCTTTAAAATGTTTCAGGGCTGGGATATCATCATCATCCATAATAAACCTTGTCTGAAAGGTAAATACACACACTGAGTTAATTTTTGCATGTTTTAAATGACGGGGAAACATTATGTTGGATGGACCCTTACTATTGTAGTGTCTAGCATTAACTGAAGTTAGAATCACGGCACACAGCCTAGTATGCTTGGTTTTCTTTTCTATCAATACTTCGCCTAGCCCCCCCAAACCAAATAGGGTAACCCTAATTGACTGGCCACTGTTTAAACAAATATAAACCCAACAATTTGGCTAGCAATATATGGTTACTTGTAACAACCATACAAAATAGCACTTACCTTTGGTTGGCAAGATGGAAATCAAGATTCCTAGAACCTGTTCTCTGGTAAGTGGTCCTACCCACATTGGTGATGTAACCAATAACATCTGGAAAGTGGGACTAAATTATAACTCTAGCTATAATTTGAAAAAGAACTGAAAATATTGAACAAACATAACCTTACCAATGAGGAATTTATTGTCAGTGGGTTCAAGATTCTCAAAAGCCACCAATTTGAAAGGATGTCTGACAAAACCATCCGGCTTGACCGCAGCTTTCCTTACGGTCGTTGCTCCATCAAATTCAATCATGTAAGCAGAGTCCTTCAAAACTCAGTACTCATCCTTATTTGCTATGACAGTAAAGTCTGTTGGGAATTCTGGAAATAAGATATTTCTTGTTGCTGCCGATAGTGAAAGTTGGTTCCTGCCGATAGTGTTGGTTCCTACCGAAGCTCATTGCTGCTGATAGTTATATTTTGTTTCTGCTGATAGTGTTTGTTGCTGCGGATATTATTGTTAGTTATCCGTATGTTTAGTAAGTTTATTTATAGAAGAGATCATGTTTATCTCTTTACACGTATTCTTGAAGGACGGGTTAGGGTTAGGGTTCCTTGTGATTATAAAAGGAACACCCCGTCTATGAGTTTTGATATCTTTTTGTAACTTAACAATCTTCAATAAAATCATCTTTTAGTTCAATATACGATCCATAGAGGATCATAGCATTAGTTCTTTTCTTTTCTTGTTCATAATCAGAGGTTCTCTTGTAGTGTGCTTGTGATTACATAGGCATCCTACCGATCCACATAGGCTCAAAGATCTAGCAGGAGTGTTAGATTCAACAAGTGGTATCAGAGCCTCGTGAGGATCTCTGATCAAGAAGCAAAAGTTCTCTAAATTAATCTCTCTAAACCTTAACACCATGTCTGGATCAGCAGATAAATTTGAAAGGTGGACCATTAAAGTCAGAAACCTGCTATCATTCAACTCGAGGAGAAAATGGACTGAACCTGCTGAAGCTGATTGTCTCAATCAAACTCAAAACATGGTTCATAATGCAAAGGATAAAGTTGAAGAATTTGCTTTTGTGGGAGCCTCTCATCAGGTACAACATTGTCAGTTTGGTTGTCATGAATTGTACTTGAACCTTAGGAGAGAGTTTGATGAAATGGAGCCTGAATATAATAAATTGTTTGTAGATATTCAAGCATATAAAAAGGCTCTTAAAACTGTAGAAAAACAAAAGGCTTGGCATGAAGCTAATCAGATAGCATATGAACAAAAGATAAAGGTTTTGGAAAGAGACTTAGAGAACTCCATTAACTGTCTGAAACATTCTGAGAAAGAAAATGTTAGGGTGAAATTAGAAAATAAGGAATTACAGGCTAAACTTGATAGTGAAGTGGCAAGGATAAACTCATGGCAACAATCTGAAAAATATCTTGTAAATTATGGTAATCAATCAGGTTGGCGTAAGAAAGGGTTGGGATTTGATGTTGGGGATTATCATCCTAGAATATTTAATCCTACCCCTAAGGAAGTTGATTATAAAATTCCTGTTAAGTTTGTTAAGGAAGGAGGGATGAATGCAGTTCCTCCACCTATAAGAGGAGTGTTTAAGCCTGTTCCTATGCACACAGCCCTTGAATTAGACATGGATGAATCACACATGACTTATGGGAAAAAGGCAAATAATTTAACTGATTCTGAGTATGAGTCTGATGACTTCGTCTCTTGTTCCAATAGCAACAAGTCCTGTGAATCTAAGTCCCCAGGAAATACCTCATGTGATTCAAATGACAAGACAACTTCACACAAGTCTCATGACTTCACTTCTGAAGCAACTAATGATGAATCTGTTTCTAAAATAGCTTCCACTGACAATAGCTCTCTTAACACTGGTACTAACAAATGTGTCTCTAGTTCCACTAGTGATAATGGTATCTATATTAAGAAAAGGTGTAGTAAGAACAAGGCTGTTAGGAAGAAGTCATGTTTTGTGTGTGGTAGTCAATATCATCTCATTAAAGATTGTGATTATCATGAGAAAAGAATGAATGGTGGGCAACATCAGACCAGATCATTGTGGAAAAATGTTAAACAAATTCCACCATATGTTCCACAAGCAGCAGGAATGAACTTTTATAGGGGTCCCTTTAATGCTGATAGACCTGTTCCTGCTGGTACATCTGTTTCTGCTGATATTCAAGGAACCATTTCTGCTGATACCTCTTCATATTTTCAGAGGGATTACAGGCCTGCCTATTATAATCCAATCTTTGGAGGGGGAATGGCTTATTCTCCATGGTATCCCTGGTAATTGTCAAGTTTGGCTAATCATGTTGTTGTAATTATGTTTGCTGGTTTGAAGGGTGGATTTAGCCTAAGGGGTGTATAATGCTTGTATTTTTGTCTTGTTTTCATTCCTTTATTCTATGTTTTGTGTTTCTCTAATTTTGTTTTGCAGGTTTTTCAGTATCTTTTGTTAGTTAACTTTGTTTTGCAGATCTTCATATCTCATTGCTTGGAATTTAAACTAAAAACAGTGATTTTCATTCATCATGAGAAAGATAAGAACATTCAGTTACAAGTTTCAAAAGCTTCTTATCAACATCATTCAAAACATCATACCAATCTTCAAACATCAATCTAACTAAACCCTACCACCTATTCCATCTTCCCTTTACCCTTACCCATATAATCAGGCATGAATCTTCTTCCTCTCTGGCGACTGATTTCTTCATACACATGGGGGACTGGAAGTGCCAACACCACTGGGAGTGGCTGTTTTGGTTCAGGGGCTTGAGTTGAAGAGCTAGAGGTAGCTTGCCTCTGATGTGTTCTAGGGCGTAACCTTGCACTTGTCTGTCTTGGCTGTGGAGTAGAGTGACTTGTTGGTGGTATTGGGTGGCTTGGCTTAGGAGTTGGTCTGATGGAATTCTTTCTTTGTCTTGGATCTTGGCTTTCACGTTGTCGATTGTCTCGACTTCGAGGGTTAGGTTTTTCTCGGCTAGATCCTTCTCGAAGATGAGCATTACCTTTTGGTACCGGTACTTGATAGAAGTTTGCAGTTGTCCTTTCCATCTCTTCAGTTAGTAGAGCCACAGTTGCCTTCATCTGTTCCCTTAGCTCATCTGTAATGGGAAAATTGGGAGGGAATGTCTCCCATTCACCCTGACAATAAGTCAAGGACTTCAACTCTGATGAATCTTCATCATCAGAGCTAAAGTACTCAAATGACGAAGGAGTAGATGGAAGAGGATCAGATGAATATGAATCCTCCTCAACCTTGGCCTTACCTTTGTTTTGTGAGGATGATGCTGTTTTGGGAAAGTAGTTTTTCCATCCTGAGTCACTGGAGGAGGAAGAATCTGATGAGATTTCGATGATTGGATGTTTGGATGAACTCATATTTTTTCTTGATTTTGAAGATTTTTGGTTTGGTTTGTGATAATAAAGTTATGTGATTTGAGGGTTATATATTGATATGGAGATTAGTGCGAATTTATTGGTGGTTGGTATTGAGATTTAATTCGGGTAAGTTATTCTTAATGACTAAGTTCCGAAGATTGACTTTGGTCAAACCAACTCATTGCTGCCGATTGGTCAAACCTCTTATTACTGCCGAGTGACCAAGTGTTGCTGCCGATTGGTCAAACCTCCTTAAGTCGATTGGTCAATGTTACGTGCGGAGAATTGCAGTAATTTAAAGTGATATATTTGGCAACCCCAACCTAAAATTGCACTTCTCTCATCTCAATTTCTCAAAAACCTATCAAACCCTAAATTTCTCTTTTCGAACCCTAGATCATTTATCTACACAATGTCAACTCTTCGCTACAAGGATGATCATAACAAGGTTGCATATTTAGAGTCATCTTCAAAAAGCGTTGATTATGATCAAGTGCTAGCGTTTCTTCGTGGGTCTTCCATTTGCTATGCGCTCACCTATTGTCCAGTTACTGTGTATGATTCACTGATTAAGCAGTTCTGGGCAACAGCTAAGGTTAAACACATTGTGGGAAGGGAGGATGAGATTGTTGCTACCATTGATAAGCAAGAAGTGAGTATTACTGAGGAGTTGATTCGGGTACAGCTTTTATTTCCTGAGGAGCATGGAGAATATGATCTTTCAAGGCAAGATATTACTGATGGTATGGCTGCTATAGGTTATCCTGTCACTGGTAGTTGTACTTTCTTGAAAAATAAGTTGTCTCCTCAATGGAGATTTTTGATTCATACTTTACTTCAGTGCATGAGTGTTAAGACAGGTGGTTGGGATCAATGTCCAAGTCCTATTGCGTCTGGTCTTGTTTGTCTATCTCAGGGTAGGATATTTAATTGGGCAAAATATATTTTTGAGGGAATGATTGAGAATATCACTAATGGTAAAAACAGATTTTTGATGTACCCTAGGTTTCTTCAGATTATCTTAGGTGTACAAACAATTAACACATCCCCTAAGATAGTGAATCGGTTGACTCCCAAAATGTTTGCTTTGATGAAAATGAATTTTGCAGGCCAACATTTACCTTTATTACCTGCTATGTTACAAGATGCCAATCCTGCTGACAACCCTGATTCTGCTGATAATGTCAGTATCCCACCGTCACCCAATGCAGCTGATGCAAGTGCATCCAATGCTGCTGGTGAAGGGACTTCAGTTGCTGCTGATGCATCTGCATCTGTTGCTGCTGATGACCCATTACCACCATCTCCTAGACATGTCACCCCTACACCTGAGACTGATGACCCTGCTGAGACCAATGACCAGACCATCACAGTTGAAACACCTGTTGTCCAGCCAACACCTTCTGTGGACTTACCTTCTTCTTCAAGGCTTTCATCTCCTAGTCCTACTAGACAGCCTTTTAATGATGACACCAATGCAGGGGGAGAATTTCATGTATCTCCACCTAGGTCCAATGAAGCTCTAAACACCTCAGGTATTCCTGGTGGTGGAGCTGAGGATGTTGTTGAACTCACCTCTATGTCCCAGTTACTTGACAGGTCTGTGAAGAAAATTGAGGCATTGGAGTCAGAACTTAAAGAGACAAAAAGAGTTTTTAGTGAGAAGGTAGAAAATTTGGAAAAGGAGCTCAAGGACACTAAAGAAACTTTTGGTGAGATAGTTCAAAAGCTAAATGAAAGGATCAGCTCTTTGGAAACTCAACATCCTCAGAAGAAAAGAAGGGTTGTACTTTCTGAGTCTGAGGAAGATCAGGATGATATGTCATTTGATGGGCTTAATGTGCTGGCTTCTGTTTCTCTTGATGATGCACATACTGCAGTGCCTACCTCTTCTGAGCATACTATCACTACACAACCTCAGGCCTCCACTGGAACAAGGACCATTGCTGCTGATGTCTCTGGTGTTGCTGCTGAAGTTGGTGGTGTTTCTTCTGAGTCTAAGGTTCCTGATAATACTACTGGTTGTCCATCCATTGCTGCTGATGGTCACACCATTCCTTCTGAAGTTACTCAAAATGATGATGAGATAGCTAGACAGATTCTAGAACAGGACATTGCTGCTGAACAAGCTAGACTAGCTCAGGTTGCTCAAGATGAGGAGCTTGCAAGGAAATTGTCTGTAGATGAGAGGAATATAGCTGGGATTATGAATAACACAAGTTCAGAAGATCCCACTTCAGAAGAGTTCAGTGAGCAAGTTGAATACTTATTGGCTACTGACATGATTATTAGAGCTCATGGGTTTATGGTTCTTCAAATGTCAGAGTTGGATTCGGATGAAAGGTCAGATCTGCTCAAGGCATTCATCTTAAAGAAACATTGTGCATCCACTTGGAATGACTTGATGCAAAGGATCAGTGCAAGACAAAAGTCAGGATTTAAGATGCCTACAAACAGAGATAATGTCAATTTTATGAAGGTGTATCTGAAGAATGAAGCTAACTACAAGCTAAGTGACTTCAAAGGTTGGACTGATGCTGCAATCCAAAAGTTGTTCCTTGATACCTATGCAAGGATAAATTCTTCAGTTCAGACAGATATTTCACAAAGGAAGAAGAGAGAGCCTTCATTTTTAGAATCTGATGTTGCAAAGAAAATGAAGTCTGGAGAGACATTATCTGATGCATCTTTCCTTGTTCCTGCTGAAGGTTCTCAGACTGCCACATTCATTTCACCAAGTCCTAATGTAGATGCATCTGAGGCATCACAAGAAGGTCTTGTTTCAAATGATATTCCTGCTGCTCATGTCTCTGTTTCTGCTGAGCCATCTTTATCTGTTCCTATCCTGCAATATGGCCTAAGAACAAGGCAGAAGAGTCACTCTTTCCACTCTTCTTCTGTGGATATTTCTGAAGTGGATGATCATGATTTGATTAGGGTTGATTCTGAAAGTGATTCAGAGGGTGATTCCATTCATTCTTGGGGTCATATTGCTCATTGGGAGATTAGGTCTACTTCTGAAGGTGATGTCAATGTTTGGTTTTCTCTTGATGGGACAGTCAAATTCTTTACATTTCTGAGGGAGATCTTGAATAAGGTTGAAAGAAAAGATTTGGAGAATCTTTATAAGATAGTGGATAATCACTATCAGTCTCATACTCCTACTGGGATTGGCCTACTGCTTTGGGGAGATTTACAAGTATTGATGAATACATTGGATGGCGACAAGGCTAAATTGGTGTGGGGTAATCAATCATCCTGGAGAGTATTTTCTTGGAGACTATATCCTTCTTCCAATGTTCATGTTGTGGAGCTCATCTCTGGCAAGTTCTTGACTATGTTTGTGGATGTCACTTATCCTATATCTGAGGGAGTTTTGAAGAGAATGCTCACCCAGAAGGTCAGAGTTCCCAAGCATACAATTGGAAATGATTTAACTACAGCTGAACAGTTGGTCAAATTCATCAAAGATCAACTTGCAGCTAAAGGTTTATCAGCTTAAGGGGAGGATTGCAGCTTCAGGGGAGGTTGAAGCTTAAGGGGAGGATTTTTCTTGTTGTTGTTGTACATCTTTCTATCTTTTCTTATTTTCTTTCTTTTTCTTTTGGTGTGTTTCTGATTTCTTTTTCTTTTAGTTCAAAAAAAAAAAAAAAAAAAAAATTTGTATATTTTGTGTGCTAATAAGTGGTTTTGAGCAACACCTTGCAGGTACAGTGTTGGTGTTTACACCTACACAGCAAATGGTATTCAACTCACCATGTCTTGCAGACAAGAAAGAGTTGACTCACCATGAGGGTATGGCTCTGGTGTGATTATCAAATCCGTTGATAGCTGTAATAGCTTGCTCAAAGCTATAGGGTACTTCAACTCACCCATGGTTCATTCCTGAGAGTTGAAATGGTTCTCAATTCACCATGGATGTAACCCTTTATGGGATCCAAAGGATTGGCTAGTCCACAAAAGTATGGTTTGTGGTAAAGACAATTGGTATCCATATTTGGTATTCAATTCACTAAGGTTCAGTTGAAACCAAAGAATTGACTAGTCCTGAGCAAACGGCTACAGGTAAAGACAACTCAAATCCGTTTACAGTTGCTGGTTTACTCAAAATCAGATGGTTATTAGTGTACCATGGTCTAACACACCTAAACATTGGCTACTCCAGTAGTGATGGCTATTGGTAAAGAGACATCAAATCCATTAATTTTCAATGATTCACCTCTCACAGGAGTTAACACACCTGGATGTGATGAGAATAGTATGAAACTTAAGTGATTTGATGTACATATTGTCATAGTAGCAGTCAAGATCCAGAATAATGACATGGTGACCAGCTTAGATCTTCTTTTGAGGATGACTTCCTATTGCTGCTGAACTATCGAAGTTGCTGCTGGAAGTTTCAAGTGTTGCTGTTGGTAACTTACTGATACTGCTGCTGGTCTAATCCTCTCCCTATGGACTTCAAGGTTATTTCAGAATAGAGTGCTAACTTAGGGAATCTTTTCGGAAATACACTATTTCCTCAAGATTAGGGGAGGATTGTTGGGAATTCTGGAAATAAGATATTTCTTGTTGCTGCCGATAGTGAAAGTTGGTTCCTGCCGATAGTGTTGGTTCCTACCGAAGCTCATTGCTGCTGATAGTTATATTTTGTTTCTGCTGATAGTGTTTGTTGCTGCGGATATTATTGTTAGTTATCCGTATGTTTAGTAAGTTTATTTATAGAAGAGATCATGTTTATCTCTTTACACGTATTCTTGAAGGACGGGTTAGGGTTAGGGTTCCTTGTGATTATAAAAGGAACACCCCGTCTATGAGTTTTGATATCTTTTTGTAACTTAACAATCTTCAATAAAATCATCTTTTAGTTCAATATACGATCCATAGAGGATCATAGCATTAGTTCTTTTCTTTTCTTGTTCATAATCAGAGGTTCTCTTGTAGTGTGCTTGTGATTACATAGGCATCCTACCGATCCACATAGGCTCAAAGATCTAGCAGGAGTGTTAGATTCAACAAAGTCTTTGATTGCGTAAATCACGCCATCTTTTAACTTGTCAACAAAATTATGTGAAACGTTGGCCTTTGAAGTACAGTGCATGATATTACCCTGAAGGAACAAAATATAAGCAATTTAGTGAATAATGTATGTGACCACTATGCATCTTTATGGTTTTTTATAATTTTATATAAAAGCTTATTTGTAATTGTCACCATTTGCTTAACTTGTAGAGGAACCAAGACCTAACTTACCTTCCCATCAGAAACAATGAAATCCGTACTTAAATAACGCCCGGTTCTAGCATTCACATCCCATTTTCACACCATGACAACTATGGTTCCCGAGACACCCACATCCAGTGCATCAAGGAAAAGCTGGCTGTTTGCCTGGGTGGACTTTTCTGAAGGTATGATATTGGTTTCAGTTGCCTGGTTGGACCTGTTTGCATTTAGATTGAGTTATGCAAGGATGTAAGATCAAATTTGAGGTCTGAAACTTCAGAAATCCACATGAAATTTATACAGGTCACATGCTTTGTGTGTTTGTGCTGTAACTAGAAAATTATATGGTATTAATGGAGATGTTTGATATACTTTCTGCCCATGTTTATGTAGCATAATTGCATAATTATGTGGTAAGAGATGCCTGTGTTGCCTGCAATCAATATGGGAGATCCTTGAGTTGCCTGGAATCAATATGCCCATATTAATGGAGATGCTTGAGTTGTGTGAAAATCAATTCGTGAGACATTTATTGTGAGCACTTTACATTTATAACACTACTCAATCTTTTAGTATATAAGATATGAAGATTTAAATCAATAAAACCTTATAAAAAAACATGCCATTTTATACCCTTTAACAAACTATCGCAATTTTATAACTCAATCATTTAACAGAAACCTTAATACACTCAATCATTTAACAAACTATCGTAATCTTATAACTCAGTCTTCTAACAAAAATCAGGGACGACCTAGTGGCAAAAATGCATGTGATTTCGCTCTAAAATATGTGATGTTCTGTTATCACTCTTTAATTTTCTTTTTTGTTATGAACGTTTCGAGTGCAAACATGTGAAGGGAAATTTGATGAAATGTTCTCCACTATTACACTCTCTCACCCAAGTGGTTTAAAAGCGCACACTTTTAATTTTCATGCTTCAAAATAAAAAATACAAAAATACATTTTCTCTCTTCATTTGCTCACCTTTTTACATTGGAAACTACAATTCCAAACTAACGTTAGAAATCAATAAATACGATTCAAACAATATAGCGGATGATAATAATCAATATATGCGATTGGTTACAAAATCCACACAAAAAATCAACTCACTGATGTGTCAGCAGGTGATTGGTGAATTTTTTGGCAGTTTCTCTCTCCTCTCTCTTATTAAACCAATCACCCGCTGACACGTCAACGAGTGGATTTTTTATGTGGATTTGGTGAGTGGTTATAGCATAACTGATTTCCAACATTTTAGCTTTGGAAATATACGATGTCCAAACAAATCATGAGTAATAACCGACAATTTCGTTGATTATCTCAAATACCAATACAATGCACTACCTCTATTGGTGACCCTCACAAAAAAATATGTGATGTTGGTTGGTATTTTTAGAGTAAATTGCAAAAATCGTCCTTATGGTTTGGCAAAATTGCACGTTTCGTCTTTATGTTTTAATAAGTGCAAAGACCGTCCTTATTTTGTATTGTTACGTGCACTTTTTGTCCTTCAACAGTAAAATTTGGCAAACCACAAAGACGATTTTTGCAGTGATGGAAGACCAAAAGTGCATGTAACAGTGCAAAATAATGACGATCTTTGCATTTAATGAACCACAAGGACAAAACGTGCAATTTAGCCAAACCACAAGGACGATTTTTGCAATTTACTCGTATTTTTATTTAAACATTTGCAATTATCGTTTGGATAATGTATATGTCTAAAGCTTAAATGTCGGCAAAAGTTGTTAGCAACAATCCTATAACTAGAAGATACTTGCAACACGTAAGTTTTGGAGAAAATGTGCTTTTCAGAAAATGGATATCTATTTAAAAATATTGCATTACCCGCGAATAAACCATGTGGTTTACGAAAAGTCCCATATGCCAACTAAGGCGTTGTTTCTTTTTCTTTTTGTTTTTTCAACATTAATTGATATGTGAGGTATCTGTTAGTTGATCTGGATGGGGAAGTCTTCACATTTCTTCTTGTAACGATACAAAGGAAACAAAGAAATAAATGAGCCTCATTTAGAAAATAAGTAATATTAAATTGTTTAGTGGACCTATTTCTTCCACTAAAGAAAAAAAAAACAACACCCAAGTTAAAACAAGAGAAAATCACGGACAATAAACCAGGATAGATGGGCTTTGCTCGTTATAATCCAATTCCGAGAGTTTTCGAATTTGAACTTTTGGTCTTCGTAAAAACTTGTGGGGATTCCGCGAAGCCATGCAGCTTAATAGAAAAGAAAATTACACTATTAACAAAATTTTATAAGTCTCTGGGTGACCCAGTGGTTTGGATTTGGTCTCCTAAGTGGTTAAAGTTCCTGGAGGTCCCAAGTTCAAACCTTGGGGAGAAAATTAATCCCCATGTTGCCACGGAGGTTCACCTGCGATGACTTCGGGCTATCCAAAAGGGCAGTCGTCCTGGAATTAGTCGGCTCGCAATGTCAAGTCGGAACCCAGATAAAAAAAATAATAATAATAAATAAATAAAATTGATAAAAATATTTTCTCTTTTATCAATTTAGTCCTTGCAACAGCTTACAAGGATGTCGCGGATTAAGCTACATGCCAGTTTTGTGTTGTGTCACATGACTCCGCGAAGTCCTCACAAGTTTTTTTTATCTATAACGAGTAAACTACATTTTTGGTCCTCGTGATTTACCGGGTATAACGATTTTGGTCCAATAGTTTCAAACGTGTCGGGTTTAGTCCATTTTCGCTGACCCGTAACGGGTTTGGTCCAAATTCGTTAATGCCGTTAGTTTTACTTTTGTTGACTGTTAAATGAGAGGGTAAATTAGTCATTTAAGTCTCTGCTGCAGATCCTTATCTTCACCAACATCCTCACAATCCTCACCAACATCATCTTCTCTCCAAATCCTTAAAATCACCAACATCCTCACAATCCTCACCAACATCATCTTCTCTCCAAATCCTTAAAATCAAGAAAACCCCATCAACACCCTCACCAACATCCTCAGAAATACTAATTAACCAAACACTTTACCCCTATTATATTATCACAAATATTCGTCCCAACATGTTTGGTATAGATGCACTCTAACCCCTATTATATTATCACAAATATTATCACAAATTTCTGATGAACAAAACATGTAGTATTTACTATTTTTCATCAATTCTGCTGTGATGAACATACAAACAATAAATAAACCACATCTTTTATTCGTAACATTGCAGCTGATTTTAGATGACAAAAAGATTTCAACTAGAGAGGTATGGAAGCGACAGATTATTATTGCCAGTAGGCATAAGCAACCGGCTAGCTTTGGATTTTATTCTCCAGCCAAAGATGAGGCTGAAACAGAGGGGAGTGTTAACAAAACCCATCTCAACAACCATCATCACCATAACCAACCACCAATAACCACCATAACAACCACGACAAATCAAGATTTTTAAAACCCACATCAAGATTCATCCTCCTCATCACCATCTTCCTAACCATCACAACACTCATCCTCCTCATCACCATCTTCCTAACCACCACACATCCACCACCGCCACCATCATTCTCAGTCCCACATCTCTTCCCTCACAAAATCCAATACCACAACCACCACATTCATCATCTTCAACATCCACTTCAACATCCACAACAACCACTAAATCCACTCTAACCTGTGGCTCGAATGTCATACCAAATCCAAAAATATTCACAAGCTAAGTTTGACACTCACCTCGCCGAGACCACAATGTCTCGGCTTGAGTTTAAACGGCTCGACTCAACTCACTTCAAACCAATCAGACCAAATCTAACATGAAAAAAGAAACCAAACATAACCCATGAAACTATAAACCTCGGTGTTACCTACCTTTGGTACTCTCGGATGTGGACGAATCTTGGTCGGAAAATTATGTGGTGGCGCGTGGTGATGTTGGAAGGAAGGTTTTGAGCGCGTACAGTAGGGAAAAACCACAAGGAGATTAAAAGACGAGGTTTGGTGGTGGTGGTGTACGAAAAAGAATGGCGGTGAGGGCTTGTGGTGTTGGCCGGAAGTTCGCCGGAGGAGATGAGGGGGAAGAGAGAAGATGGGGCAGTGAAGGTGAAGGAAAAATAATAATAACCCTAAATGAGTTATTAATAATAATAATAATAATAATAATAATAATAATAATAATAATAATAATATATAATAATAATAATAATAATAATAATAATAATAATAATAATATAATAATAATTAAAAAAGTTACTGTGGGCGATTGTAATAATAATACTGTGGAGATCCACCCGATCTCCTTCCTCTTCCCGCTTGGTTATCTTGCAATCCCTTTCAACAATCTCAGTTGACTCACATTGGTGTATATATTTTCCTCCCTTTCGGTACTGCTTTGTTTTTTTTAGGGTTTCTTTTTGCATGATCTCATTATTAGGGTTTCACACTTTTCCCATATCCCCGGTTTTGCATTGTGTGCTGCTTATGTGACGTCTATGGTTTTCATTTATTGGTGCTGAGTGGCCTGTGATGTCTGTGGTATACATATATTGGTGCTAGGTGCCTTCGATTCTGTGGTATTCTGTGGTATCTTGGCTCGATATCCTTGTGGCATCTCGCTTCAGTTCTGTGGTTTCTGTTGAGTACGTTTATATTGTCTGCTGCACATCTGGGCTTCTGTTGTCTGCTGGGGTATTGTTATTTGTGGTATCTTATGGTATTCTGACTCGGCATCTCCTTGGCATCAGTTGCTTGGTTTTTATGGTGTGGTAATATAGCCGCTGCACTGTTCCTGTGGTATTGACTTGGTTCTTTGGAATCAGTTGCTGGGGGTTCTGTGGTATTCTGTGAAATCAGTTACTGACGTGGTTTCCTTTGGTATTCTGACCTGGATTCTGTGGTTCTATGGTATTTAGGTTCTGTGGTTCTAATGTTGTATGCTACGGTTACACAATTCTAATGCACTAGGGGTTTTGTTTTTGCTTGCTGCTGTTCTTTTGCTTTTGGTATCCAGCTGTTGGGGTTTTTCTTTCTTCTGGACTAGTGCATATCCTTCCCATGCCTATTGTGAGATTCCATTGCCCCTTCGTGGGGTTAAGTGGATGTCACGATGGTAGTGGAAATGGCCTTACCAAGACTTCATTGATCACACATCTTCGCGATAGACATTGTAATGGTGAGGCTCAAGCTATCACTAAGCACTCTCTTGTTTCTGATTTGGTTGTTTTTGAGAGAGCCGAGGTCACTCTTAAGCGTATGGGACTTTGGTTATGCGGTGTTTGTTTTAAAACGCATACTCTCCGGGCTAAGTGTCGTCATGGTTCTGAATTTGTGCCACCCCCGGACTGTGGGGATGGTATTGTTAGGTTTGTGTTGTATGGCCTCACCAAACCACATATACCTTCTTCTGTCCATGTTGAAGAATTGGTTCCGGACGAGCATGTTAGTTTTGATTTGCCTCTTCTTGACACTTTGTTGTCTAAGGGGTTGCGAACCGTTAAATCCATTCCTCCCAAGTGTCGCCTAGGGTTTTCTCGGGTATTGAAAGGAGCTCTTGATAAGGTGATTTGCACGCCTGATGACATTTCTTGCTGGGTTAGTTTATTGGTCTTGCCTACTTGTATCCTTAAAACCTTCTGCCCGAGAAGTAATCAAGAGGGTAGGTCTGCTATTAAACGTCAACGCCAGGAAGAGTATATTGTTAATGCCATTCGATCTTGGGACATGTCGGGTGGTAGTTTGCAGCTCGTGAGGGAGGCTTTAGCCGAACCCTCCCTATCATGGTCTAATATTGATGATGATAATCTGGACTTGGGTGAGCGTAATGTCAAGCAGTGTAAGAGAAAGATTTGCGATGGTCATTATACTGCTGCGGTCAGAGTTCTTTCTTCTTCTGGTGTCGCACCCTATAATGATGCAACTCTTGAGGACTTAAAGTTTAAGCACCCTTTCAAAGCAGCTCCTTCTTTGCCTCTCTTACCTTTTGACCATCATCCCCTCACTGCATCTTCTTCTGTGGTGCTTGATATGATTAGGAGTTTCCCTCGGGGTACTTCTTGTGGTCGGGATGGTTTGCGCGCCCAACACCTTTTGGATTGTATTAGTGGTGCTGCTGTGGCTATTTCTGATGATTTGATCGCTTCTATCACCCAAGTGGTGAACCTTTTTCTTGATGGTAAATGCCCCAGGGCGTTGGGTGAGTACATTGCTAGTGCACCTCTCACGCCACTGGTCAAGCCGGGTGGTGGTATTCGCCCTATTGCTGTGGGGACCATTTGGAGACGCTTAGTTTCCAAAGTTGGTGCCGCTATGATTGGCCATTCTTTGGATGGTTATCTAAATGATCTACAGTTTGGTGTTGGAGTATCTGGAGGGGGAGAGGCTATTCTTCATGCCGTGAATCGGGTGATTGAAGAGCGTGGAGATGATGTGGGTCTTTCGATGTTGTTGGTCGATTTCAAAAACGCCTTCAACTTGGTGGATCGTGAGGTTATGCTTCATGAGGTTCGTCTTCGTTGTCCTGCTATTTCGCGATGGGTGGAATTTTGTTACTCCAGCCCAGCTAGATTATATTATGGGGAACACACATTATGGTCACATCAAGGCGTACAACAAGGTGATCCACTTGGGCCTTTGCTTTTTTCTTTAGTATTACATCCTTTGGTATGTAAGATTAGAGACTCTTTTAGCCTTTCTCTTCATGCTTGGTATCTGGATGATGGCACTATTATTGGGGATACTTTGGTTGTGGGGGAGGTTTTAGAGCTTATCATGGTTGATGGACCTCGATGTGGTTTACACCTCAATGTTGATAAAACTGAGGTTTTTTGGCCTAAGGAAGATCCCAGAAGCAGGCTTGTGGGTGTTTTCCCACCTAATATTGCCCGACCTTTACATGGTGTTAAATTACTGGGTGGACCCGTTAGTGTGGACTTTGATTTTAGTAGTGAGCTTGTTATGAAACGAGTTGCAAAAACCATTGAGCTTATGGAGGCTACTGCTAAGATTAATGATCCCCAGTGTGAGTTATTACTCCTTCGGGCTTGTGCTGGTATTTCCAAATTATATTTTGCTATGCGCACTTGCTCTCCTCGGGTCTTTAAACACGCCCAGATTTCTTTTGATGATGCTCTTCGCTCTACTCTAGAGCGTATTGTTACTGCTTCTGGGCCTGGTTTTGGTGAGTGGCAATGGAGACTTGCTACATTACCCTTTGCGTTCGGGGGGCTTGGTGTATATTCTGCAGGTGATGTCTTGAACTATGCATTTCTTGCATCTAGACTTCAATCCGCTAGCCTGCAGACTATGTTGCTTCGACATTCTGGTATCGTTACCCCCGGGTCTTCCTTTGATGATGCCTTGTGTGCTTTTAATGTGAAAATGGAGATTGACCTTTTGAGTAATCCGTGTGAGATCGCTGCCCCCAAACTCATGAAGAAACTGGCAGATATATATTTCGCACGTGTTACTCGAACCGCCGAATCTACATTTTCTTTATCTACTCGACAGATGGCGTTATGGAAATCGCAAATGGAGGACTTCACTTCAGACTGGCTTAGGGTAGTTCCGATATCTGGATTGGGACAGACTATGAACGCCAGGACCTATCGTTCCGTGTTATGTTATCGGCTTGGTGTCCCTTTATTTTCTGTTCAGATGCCGTGCTCAGCCTGTTCCAGGGTCTTTGCTGGTGATATTTATGGGGACCATGCTGTATCTTGTGCTGGTATTATTGGTATTAAACATCGGCATAACTTGGTTCGTGATGTTCTTGTTGACATATGTTCTCGATCTGGGGTTTCGGTTCGTAAAGAGGTTGACATTGGACTCTGTGGTGAAAGGGACAAATCTCTACGGCCTGCCGATGTGTTACTTTACTCTTGGGATGAAGGACGTGATGTTTGTGTTGATTTGACTGGATCATCGCCCTTAACGCAAACTGGTATGGTTGATTTCGTGCCGGGTCGTGCGGTGATTGAGGCGGCACAACGTAAACGAGCCAAGTATGAGACTAAGTGCGCAGATATGGGGTATGGTTTTCTCCCTTTCTCTTTCTCTTCTTTTGGGGAACTTGAAAAGAATGCTGTGACTTTATTGAAGCGTATTCGAAAGTTCTCGATGACTCAAGAAATTGGAGCACGTGCAGCTGCTCACATTTTTAGTAGGATTAGCTTTTCTATAGCTAGAGGAGTGGGAGCCCAATTAGTATCTCGGCTCCCTACTAACTTCTTGTAAATCCTATATGTTTTTAATAATAATATTATTATAATAATAATAATAAAAGTAATAATAATAATAATAATAATAATAATAATAATAATAATAATAATAATAATAATAATAATAATAAAGGAAAGGGGCATTTTAGTCAATGTATATCATCATCAGAGGGGTATTCTAGTCATTTCATGTTTTTTAACGAGTCAAATTAACAGTCAACATAAATTTGGACCAAACCCGTTACGGGTCAGCGAAAATGGACTAAACCCGACACGTTTGAAACTATTGGACCAAAATCGTTATACCCGGTAAACCACGAGGACCAAAAATGAAGTTTACTCACAAGTTTTTTTTATCTATAACGTGGAAAACTTGGTCCACTAGTGGATTCTAATTGATCAATGTTATTGGGCCTTAGCGAGTATATGGGCCTATTAATAGCAAAGAAAAAACATAACCCAATTTTTTTCAAACAAAATTAATGATCAGGAGGCAAACAAACGACAAAACCCCCAATTTCCATCAACAATCAAAATTATGGCGGGAATGCACAACATTCAGAAAACTAAGACAGATTCATGCTTCAATGATCATAAATGGGTTCAATGCCAATAGATTTAACCTCCGAGAACTTATTTACGTTACGGCGTTAGTCATTCCTTCGGCCATTAGTTATGCACACCAAGTGTTCGATCATATTACCCAACCAGATCTTTTTATGTGGAATACTATGCTTAGAGGCTCCGCGCAAAGCCCGAACCCCCGAAAGGCGGTTTTGTTATATACCCAGATGGAGAAAAAGGATTTTCGGGCTGATTGTTACACTTTTCCTTTTGTGCTTAAGGCGTGTACTAAGCTTGGTTGGGTGAATGTGGGGTTTGGTGTTCATGGGAAGATTATGAAACATGGGTTTGAGGATAATACGTTTGCGAGGAATACGTTGATATATTTTCATGCGAATGTTGGAGATATAGAGATTGCGAGTGCTTTGTTTGATTCTTTGGGTACGAAGCAAGTGGTTGCTTGGTCGGCTTTGACTGCGGGGTATGCAAGGAGGGGGAATTTGGGTATGGCTAGGAAGGTTTTTGATGAGATGCCAGAGAAAGATTTGATTTCGTGGAATGTGATGATTACGGCGTATGCTAAAAGAGGGGAGATGGAGAGTGCTAGAGTTTTGTTTGATCAGGTGCCGAAGCGGGACGTTGTGACGTGGAATTCTATGATAGCTGGGTATGTGAATGGCGGGTTGCATAAGGAAGCGTTGGATATGTTTGAAGAGATGACAAGTTTGGGAGAACGACCTGATGAGGTGACAATGTTGAGTCTTGTGACTGCGTGTACTGATTCAGGGGATTTAGATGTTGGTGAGAAAATCCACCATTCTGTTTTAGTTTTAGGTGGGGGAGAATTAAGTATTTTACTTGGAAATGCACTTATAGATATGTACGCAAAGTGTGGGAATATCGATAAAGCAATCAAGATTTTCCGTAGTATGAAGGAAAAAGTCGTAACAACTTGGAACTCGATAATTGGAGGTCTAGCCTTTCATGGTTACTCTGAGGAAGCCATTAATATCTTCAATGAGATGCGTAGCTTGAAATTAAGGCCAAACGATATCAGTTTTGTGGGGGTGTTGGTTGCGTGCAGTCATGCTGGGAGAGTCCAAGAGGGGCGGGAATACTTCCGTCTTATGAAAGACAAGTATAATATTGAGCCAAACCTAAGGCATTACGGGTGCATGGTAGATCTTCTTGGACGTGCAGGACTTCTAAACGAAGCATTTGAGTTTGTAGATAAAATGGATATCAAGCCGAATGCTATCATCTGGAGGACTTTGCTCGGGTCATGTAGAGTTCATAACAATGTTGAGTTGGGTAAACGTGCCAACGAGGAATTACTTAAATTAAGATGGGGTGAGAGTGGTGATTATGTATTACTTTCCAATATATATGCTTCACAAGGCGAGTATGATGGCGCTGAGAGGTTAAGGAGGGTGATGGATGATAAAGGAGTGAGGAAAGAGGCTGCAAGCAGCTTAGTTGATACAGATGAAGAAACTTTGATGCATTTCTTGTTCGATTCACAATCTCAAAGCAACAAGAAGCGTGGTTTGATTCGTTAAGCCAAAGAGGTAAACTTGCACTAAACTTATGAACAAATGCGTGTTAGATAACAATCATATGTTGTTTCGATTCTAGGGGCACTTGCTCATTAATCGTATGTTCTATTGATAAGTTACAAGATGCATTTCCTTAGATACTCTTTACGTAAAATGATAAGGTCAAGAGAGAACTGTGACAAAAAGAAGAAGAAACCATTAGGCAAAACTAATAAGATTGGCCTTTCGAACCATCAAAATATTAAGAAAACCAAGAAAAACTACACTTTTTAATAATAGTAATAATAATCAGCTGATCATCAATAAAGATCATGCATGACAGGTATCTTGTGAGTGTTCTTTTATTACTATTTCTTAAAAGCGTTCATTCTATAACAAGATGGATAAGAGAGAGAAAACCTGTTAGTCAATGGCCGACTTATAAAACAATAGTTTCGTAGGATGCCAAGAAAAAATACATTTTGCAACAATAAGCCGCTTTTAACCAACAAAAGGCACTACTCGAAATTTTCATCATTTACGCTTTCAGAATCTATCGAAATACGAAAATCTATCATTTTTGTAAAACTTAAGTTTCTCTAGTACTTTGAATTTGATAAGAACATTGGCTGATTTAGAATGAAATACAGCAAATACAACAAATAGTATTGTTTTAGTCTTTGACCATTGGAAAAGTTAGAGGGGCACACCACAACCTTGAATAAATAATTGAAGATTCTTCTAAGCTTCTAAGAGTTGACTTTGTTGGTTTAAATTTCAAGACACCTTCCAATCTTGAATCATTCCTCTATCTATCCTTTCCTTTCTAGCAGATACTATAGTTGACTTTCCTTATAATCAGCTGAATTGAAGAACGAGAGCAAGATGAATGAAAAGATGAAGGCTTTGATGATCGGAGTTGTAGGTGCAGGAATCACACTTTCTGCATATCAGCAGACATACATGTCTCCAACTCAGGCTATCGGCACCGGCCTCGTAGTCCTAATTGTTGGACTTCTTGTGGGTGAAGGCTTCCTCCCTATGTAATTAACTCTTTTGTTGTTCACCGGAAACATATGTTAAGATCGGATGTATATTCAGTAATATACAGACGATCTAAACACTAGGTGGACCCACATCCCTTGACGGGGTGTGGATCTATGTTTAACTATCCTTTCTTTTAAAGTTGTAATACGGCAGTGAGTCAAAACCTTAAAATCATATATCATGGCACTAAATATGTTGGTTGTATTTATTTGTGAGATAGATATGGTAAGTTATGTGTTTTGGCTATCCGCATAATGATTTGCATGTTATTATATAGTATCTGCTGCAATTAGAATATAAACAATTCCATTCAAAGCATCTATAAATTTAACAGTTCTGAAATCGAAGTCTTCATTTCTTAGCGATAATCGAGTTGGTTGTTTTGGATTATACATGTGTTCATGTTGAAGGTTTATGCTCTAATTTGGTTATTGATAAATGATGTTTTTAATCCTTAAAGGAAAAAAATGTGTGAATGCAAATTTGGAGTTAACGTAATACTCTGTTACCGGTAGATGAAATCGTGTTAGTTCATTTATCTTTAAGATGCAAAGGTTACGGATTAATATAGTTAACTAGTTAGGCCACTCCCAACAGTTAACTTAGCTTTAAAATTTAAGGCATGCCACGTCAGTTTTAACACACTCACCCTTAACTCAGCTTTAACACACCCAACAATAACTTAGCTTTAACACACCTTAACTCACCCTTAAATCAAATATTTTTTTACACAAACTACCTTTAAAAGGGGGCAAAGTGAATTTTTTTTTTTTTTTTTTTTTTTTTTTTACCCTTAACACAGCGTTAAGATGTTAACGCACCCCCTTAACGCCGCGTTAACACAAACACTCCCAACGGATAACTTGATTTTAACGCAGCTTTAACACCATTCTTTTGCCTTTAACGTGGGTTTGCCCACAACCATTGTAAGTGGTCTTACTCTGTGCTAGTAGAAATTCGCGCTAATGTTTATGTTGAAAACTTAGAATGATTGATAAATAAGGCTACTCGCGATCGGTCAAGGGGCAAGGTCGACCGACTTTGTGCTCGGTCATCCCCACTGTGGGCAAAAGGTCAATATCGGTCGAGAGTCTCCAATTTCCACAAGTCGGTCGAAAATCCGAACGATTATTTACACACACAAATGGTATTTTTTGATTTTTGATTTTATATCTTGAATGTTGAATATGAGTTTTCGAGTGTGTATTATGTGTTTATATGTGTGTTTACAGACTAACAACAAAGAAGACAAGTAAAAAAAGAAAAGGTTTTACGCTTTTTTTGTGATAAATAATTTTTTATGTTTAGTCATTCATGTATTAGTTTTTTTAATTTTTTCTAGCATGACCCTGATATGGCATTTGGTTTACATTTCATTGTTTATTTTATTTAAATTATATAATGTGTTTAATGAAAATTTGTTGTTTATATTTTCATAAGTTTTTAAAATATTTGAATTAAAATAAATAAATAAATAAATAAAAAATAACTTCGTCATCGACTGTGCCAATTTGGTCATGTCTGGTAATCGGAGAGGGAAAGCTGATGTGGCAGGGTGATGACCCGGTCACGACTGTGGCTAGCCTATCAGTGATGAAAAATTACAAATCAGTTAGAAATTTGTTGAATAGTAACTAAACTTTGAATTTGCAGAAGAAAAAAACTAAGCATCGAGAATGTAAGATACTGTAAAAATCCATTTTAATAAATCTCATTGATTTATAATAATCTGGTGTTACCGTTTAATAAAACCCATTTTTACGGGGAAATTTAAAAATTTTCTTGTTATATTATTCTCACCAAGACACGTCATCACAAAATTCACCAAGTAGCGACTCTAGTTCAAGACACGTAATATGAGACATGAATAATTCTCAAAAATTTATAATCCACAAAACACATTATTACTAATTGCAACTACCTTAAATTAATACACTAATTACATTAAATTCTCACCAATTATATTTCCCCTTTCACTAATACAAACCAAACGGGCCAAAGCCATAATCTCAGCCCATCATCACCTCACGTCTCATGGGCTCCAGGCCCAACCCCAAAGCTTATTTCAATTTTATTATTTCATGTGAAAATCGACCTCCACCTCATCTCCAAAACACGGCTCGTTCCCTCAATTCTTAAACGCAACACATGAATATTTTTACGTACCGTCGCTCATCACCCACTAAGCTATAAGTGTGCCAAGTTTCAGGAATAAATGTCGAGTGTTGGTTAGAGATTTAAGGCCAAAGTGTTTGTCCCAACTTACCCATATCGACATACATAAAAATCACAAACCTTAACCGTTTTAACCCACGCTTTTTCCTACGTCCTTCTAACGTTTATCTTAGCATGATGTGATGATAAAAAGATCGTTAGGACAACAAGAGGTGAATGCTACTCGCAAAAACTTATTTTTGGCACCCTTAATAAATACAAACCAAATACATATATGTATCAAACACAAAAGATAAGATCTACCTACCTTATGAGATCTTCCCAAAATCTTGTATTGTCAGTAAACCAGCTTATGTGTCCTCCCATCCACAGTAGCCCTCAATGATTGAGTTGAAAGTCAAGAATAGTCAATATTCGAGGGTGATCTATCTCTATATATACTACCATACATTTGGCAGCCTACACTACTCCTCTTACTCTCCTTTCACCCTCAATAAACCTTGAGAACTCAGAAGTTCTCATGCCTCTCAGTTAGGAAATAATACGAGTAAGAAATCAATACGTGAAAACGTATATTAAAATCCTAGCGAGCGGACTGTTTTGCTCTTGTGCTCCATTCAACTTCCACAGATCCTTCACCACCTTTGAAAGGTGTGGTACGTGTCTATATTACCCTTTCTATCTCAGTCACACGTTAATATTTTGATTCATGCATGACATAGATGTAAAGTCGAACGTATCATATTTCATTTCATTCATTGCCACGTTAATATGGTTAAGTAAAATACATAAGATGATCAACTGTCTCTAGGGACTACTCATGATCACCTTATGGCACGATAGTAATTCATGCACTGCACTCCTGTAATGTTTTCACTTAAACGTACATATTGTTACATATATATTTCACGCGTATCAGTTTATGTAACTCACAACAACATGACGTGCCTCTACTGTGAAGGCTTAAGAGTCACCACTCACTCACATTTAACCCTTCGTTGCATGCATACTTCAAACACACACGTTCAACACTCACACGTAAAAGCTAAGACACTTAGAATTTTTACTAAGCGTTTTGCATATTAAAAACAGCCCCACGCCACCTTAAAAACGACCACATAACTCGACATTCAATCTAACAACTACACGTTGTTTTTATACGACCCGTTAAACGACATGGCTAGCTACCATTTTCATGTAGACAACTTGTAAAAATACTCATGATCCAACCCTTAAAAACTGCCAAAGTTAGACGCAAAAACCATTTGGAGAAACAGTTAAAAGTGGCGACATGGGCTTTATAGCCCATTAAGCTGTTTATAAGCTGATGAGATAAGATGATTTTTGGCACTTTTCAATCTGAAAATAAGATGTTAACAGTAAACTTTTCGATATACCCAACTTGCTCAAGAACCCACGGATTAAAAATATTATCGGGCTTAGTAACATGGCTCGTTAAGGGTCCAGTTAGTGTGAAAGTAAGCTAACAACATAATAAACAATTAAAATAAGTTGCATTTGACTTAAATAAGCAATAGAAAAACTCGCCACCTCTTTCCCACCATTATTTACAATTTTGGACTAAAAACGTAACGGAAATCACCTAGAAGGACTAAAACTGCCAAACCAAGAACTGTGTGGACTGAAGTTGTGAAAACAGAACATAGAGGGTATAAATGGACATATTATTGAATGCCAAGCCTTATTTGCATTTTTGGACAAGTGATGGACTATTATTGGACATTGGACTTAACGAATAACTAACGATGTGACGCAAGCGCAGTTAGGGTAAAAAGTGTAAAAACTGAAAAAGGACAAGGACCAACTGATTTTACTTGACATTCTTATTTCATTTTCCATTTTTCGTCACCCCATCACTTCATATGCATTTTTATACATTTTAGTTATGTACTATTTAATTGTCGTTATTTATTAGAAATTTAACGACTTCACTTTGCATATTATTTCAGCATATTTTGAGAAGGTAATATTTTGAGTCAATTGACATAAGAATCAAGATAATACTATATATAATATTATTTTTTTAACTTGAGGCATTTTAAGCATATCACACTCATATCATCAAATCGTTATACGATTTCTCACTTTCACACTCATTGTTAGTTGTAAGTCAGAATCTTAGACTTCCCTCATATTCAGGTCTCGTATTGAAGACATTTCCGTGATCGTTTCCATAAGTCTTACTTAATCTTATAATTCCATCTTGTCAGATACACCCAAGGTGAGTCGTGGCCCCTACTCTTTTAATACTTGTTTTTTTTTATAACTCTTTTGGGGAAGATACATGCTTCAACTGTTTTAAGTTTACTTTTATACTCTGAAAACTCTCATGATTTACTCAAAATCATCAACTCTGTTTTACATGTTTTGAATCACCCTCTAGAAGGGATATATGCTCGTTTATACTTGTAAATTGCTTGCTTAGCTTAAACACTGTATTTGAAAGATAATAGTTTCAAACTACTTGTTGTAACATGATACTGAAACTCATTATATACATTCATATATCAATTGAGTGTACAGTTAACTTTACTATGATATTACTACAATTCACTGGAAATAATTGCCAAGACTAAAATACGCATATTCTATAAACCCCTGAAACCCATATTGCCTAAGTTTACTATATTGCCATAAAGTCCCTCGATCATGAGCCATTAATCACTGCGGTGAGAGCGAATATAGTGAACAGCTTCAAAACCTGTTAGAGGCTGACGACCTATCCCACTAAATACTTTGACGGAATGCCTATGTGGTTAGTCGTATTTAGTCGCGATGCACTATATTTGAGAAAAATAGTAAGTTGGCAAAATCACCTATTAAATGAGGGCTAACACCCATCAGTAACCTGATGTGGACTCCGCCGTTTTACGGTACATTGTTAACGTTTTGCGTGTCATGAGGCTTAGGGCAATATAATTATATGAACGTTTCATATATATATTAGGATATAGTTGTATTTAGTAAACCACCACTCCACAATGATAAATTTCAGACACTACACCATTGTTTCCACTTTGTGATAGGATTATGGACCCTGTATTTGGAACTTAACTGTTATCATATGTGACTTAGTTGTGACTAGAAAGGACAACTCATTACTTGTTATATCGTTAATGACATTTACTTTAAAAGTTAAACCACATTCAAAGTTATTGGAAAATTGATTATTATTCGTACTCATACTTATCTCAACTATCATTGTATACTCTTGAATTTATTGAAATAAATTGTTTTCCTCATTAAACTCTACGAACTCACCAACCTTTGTATTGACACTTTTAAGCATGTGTATCTCAGGTAATTAACAGAGCAGGACAAGACACGGAGCGGGCATTTTATATACTCTGATAAATTACGTGGTGTAAAATCAAATATGTCATTCTTTCCAAATTATCACATCTTTTCATGGGATATTCAAATCAAATATTTCACCTTTGTGTCAAAATTTATTATTTTGAATGACATATAACTTTCAAAATGCCTCTTTCGAGTCGTTTTCTGTAATTATGACTTCGATCCTCACCGTAACACCCTAATTACTTTTCCGCTGCCACATAATAAATTAGGGGGTGTTACAGATTGGTATCAGAGCCACAGGTTATAGAGAATCAAATATTTTAAAACATTGAACTATAACTATATTTTCAAAATAAATGATTTTACACCATATCATCTTATGCCTTCCGTGTGTGCAGACTGCCGTGCTCAATACGTTACCTATTAAGATTGTTTTGCACTAATCTTTACATGCTTGATGTTTACCCTTCACACATTACACACCGTATTATTTCACACTCACTGTTACACCTTAAACGTATGAATATTCATAATTACTATTTTCGATTGCTACAGTACCATGTCTTCCAAACTAGTCGATATCACCAAGACTGTCCCTCGTACTACCCATGCGTCACCTACCTACCAAATTGCACCAGATACTGAAGATCCTTATGTACAAATGTCACAACCCCAGCCCGACATAGAACTCACTCAGAAATCACCTCCGTCATCACCTACTCACTCACCTCCACGTCAGAAACTTAGGAGAACAACCGAATCCTATTCAGATGAAGATTTGATTGGTGGTCAACCAACATTTGAATTTGGACAGAGTTCACACCAAGAAATGACTTGGAAGAAGATCGAGCTAAATTCTCCCTTACCTAACACCTCAGATTTCTCCATGCCAGATATCCCAGACAATGTATCCTCACCCAATTCTCCTGACTACAATGTAGACACCCGTGACTCCATATGGACTCGTCTTTACCAACACACCAGCATACTAGACGCTCACACTGAACAGCTAAAAGAGTTACAACCATTACGATTCGAATGGTATGACCGTAATATTGATACCCTGTTTAAGAGGACAGATGCTGAGAGACGAGAAGTGTTTGGTTTAGGAGTAAATGTTGGTAACATGAAGGACAATTACGAACAGGAACTTAGAAACTTGGATGCCAGAACCCGCTGTTTGGGTAGAGGCCATACCCAAACACACATTAGGATTGAAGACATTGAAAGAGCATTATGGTTGGCTAGAGACACAGCAAGAATTCAAAGCCAAAAGATTGCAGCCTTTGAAAACATGTTGGCTAATCAGATAAATGCGTGCCAGGAACGTTTCTCAACCATGGAAGCTGCACAACTGGATCTTGAGGCAGAAGTTAGACGTCTACGTCAGAGACGTAACTCATCTTAAGTATCATTGTTGTACTCAATAAACCAAATAGTTTTGGTTAGTATTCCATGTATTTCTCAATAATTCTGTAACTCTCAGAAATTGTAATCGACTTTTAAGCTATGACAGTCTTTTTCCATTATATCTTTCTGTTGTAAACAAATTCCTCCCACCAAGCCCTATTATAATGATATAAGTGAAAAGAGCCATGCAAAACCTCACCATTTGTTACTCTCTTAGGTAAACAAATAACTCCACGTGAATCAATGAGACATTAATAAAAGACCTTGTGTTGGTTGTTTTGCAAAAATCAATCAAACAAGTTATTAGAGTTATGTCGATTTTGATGATTGTATTCAAACTTACTATGATATTATCGGTGATTGTACATCAAATATACCACGACTAAACAATAAACCATAGAATTCCAAGAACAAATTTTCAGAAGAGAACTTGATGAATGAAGAAAAATTTGTTGAACTTCAGCTTTTGTAGATGAATCCGTTTGTTCCTTAACAATCCCATATCAAGAGATGATTATTAATTTACGATGCTACCCAGACACATCGTATTTCTATGATCCTCAGTTGGTTTTGATTTTGTATTGAGACCACATTGTTAGCAATAATATGCAAATACTTTATTATTTGAAATTATTCTAATGATAAAGTGAATACTAAATCAGTGTTTCTTGTTGTAGTCAGTAAAGATGGCCAACATGAGCAACACCCATACCCCCTCAGCACTTACCACAACCATGACTCCTAAAACCATCGGGGAATTGGAAAACAATATCGTTACAGTGGTACACGAAGTGACTACAATAGTTCATCCAAGAGACAACGACATAGCCAGGAAAGAAAGAAGGATGGCTATACCTTGTAGACATAACCATGAAAGTTTCATGGGACGTAGTCCAGTTCGACTAAAGGATTCAAGAAAAATGACTAAACCTATCCGCACATGTGCCCAAAGAAATAGGCAAGATTTTGCACTTAAGAAAAATAACCAAAATCGAAAACTCGAGGAGAAAAGAACCTTTATCCTCAACGAATGCGAATTTCACAACAACATCTGTACCCGCAATCACCTACAAGACCGCATTGAATACCACCGCCAGCAAAGATTAAGAAAGGGAGCTAGAAGAAACTGCATCACCAACCCTAGTAACGAAAACAAATACCATGGAAAGCAACCTCTGTGCCCAAGATGTAAATTGCATCACACCGGGCTTTGCACTGCTAAGTGCGGGAAATGCGGAAATACAGGCCACAAGACCAGAGATTGCAAAGCTATGAACGGAAGGGAACAACCATCGTCCATAAAATGCCACGGATGTGGTGGAATGGGGCATTACAAGAGACATTGCCCAAACTACAATGTCAGTTGGAAGGCCAAGGTTGATGCAAGAGAATGAAGACTCGTTAAAAGACCCCAATAGTATCGAGAAATGACACCTATGTTTAAGCAGAAGAATAAATTCTTGTTGTAATAAAAATAAACCCTAGTTTAAGATTTTCTAAGTTGTATTTCCTTATGTACTTTGCCTTAGGTATGATGGATGTAACCTAAGTGCAACAACTATCTTTCTACCGTATGAATCTCTACCTTGTAATATTTCAGTAATCGTCGTAATCTACGTCTATTTCCATTTCTATTCCACTTTCCCTATTCATAGTTGATATGTAACAATACCTTGATATCACCCTAGGAATTTGACTAAACACCATATCTGATCAAACAGTAGACTAATACCACATTGTAAGAAATCTTCATCTAAAACCTAAGTTTATACCAAAGATATCCTAGTATCATTTTAGAAATTCCTGACTTATCCTCGGAATATGAACAAAAACTTTCTAATCCTTTTGAAAATAATCAAAGGGTGTCCGACTTTGTGACGGAACCATTATAATTGAACCATATAAAATTCCTTGAAGAAACATAAATATCATAGTAACTGAACCAAGCATCACATCATTTGGTCCTCAATTATACATAGCCTAGCTACCTATGTATAATTTAGGAAGAATCATGTTATGAATGGAACAGTTATCTTTTCAAAGTCTTTAATAACAATTTTCATTCAAAACAGAACCTCGAGACAAAAAAAAATATAATAAATAAATAAATAATAAATAAATAAAAAATAAAAATAAAAAATAAAAATAATAATAATAATAAATTGTTCATAAACCTCACTTTTAACCAACCCCAGTAAGATCTACACTTATTACCCATTACTCTATTATAAGAAGTCGAGAAAAGTACGAATTTAGAAACTATAAGAATTCACAACAATATGTGGCAAACACAAATAACATAAATTTTATTAGAAACCATGAAAATTAATACATAGCGAGATAATTAACATCGGAAGTGCTAATATTACAATGAACACAATAAAAGGCATAGAATCTTCAATAGGTTGGCCCACCATAGCAACAAAAACCACCACCAACCCAGCAATAGCAAGAGCCACCATAGGATGAAGCACCCTGATTATTCTGGAAGACAAATAAAAACGAACCATTAAAAACAATAATTAAACATAAAGACAAACGAGTTTTATTCCACATTTATCAAGGATTACATCGACGCACAACAAAGATACATCCTAACAACACTAGCTCGAGACTCCCACCCCAAAAACTTATCCACAGTAATAGCCAAAACTGTGAGGGGTACGACGAACAGCAGGATCGCGACCAAGTAACCGGAATTTTCGTCGGGGAAGGAAGCCAAATAAGCGGCGACAAGGACGATGTACACAGTTGCGAAAATGATGGAGAGCGGCGGCATTTTTTTGTAAGAAGTGGAATGAGAGAGATAGAGTTGGGGAAGAAAAAGGGGAAAGTTAAATAGGGTATATATATGGAAAAACTAGCCGTTATTTTACTGTTCACGACCGTTGGATTCATTAATTGACCCAACATTTAAATTTAACTCATCCAGTACGTATAGTGTTAGGAATATAAATATTCAGATGAAGGTTCGGTCACCCCGAGTATCTATTTAGCATTTATATAGCTCGTAGGCTTATTATTATTACTAGTAGTATTAGTATTATTAGCTTAGTCGTATTTATATTTGTGGAGTGGGTCGGGTCTTTACCCACTATCAGCTCACTCCACAGCCCACTAGGGGCACCAATATTAGGTACTATATATACCCCTTCCCACACTTGGGAAGGGTTGGAACTCTTGTAACTTTTCTCACACTTCAATCTAATCTTACAAGTTTTCTCCCAACTCTCTCTCTAGTTCATCTCACTAACTCTTCTACCATGGATTTCTTCCACAATCCAAGACCACCCGATCCACACAATCAATATGTTTAGATCTTACAATTGGTATCAAGAGCCATGGTTAGGTTCGATTGATTGTGTGTGCTTGGTTCGAATCGTGGTTTCCATTCTCTCGGTGTTATTGTTTTGTTTCGAACAATATTCATTTGAGTCTACTGCTCTTTGTCCATTTTTTTTTTGCTTACAATATCCTACGTCCATTTGTGGTTTTGTTCAACATTTGAATATGTGTCAACTGTTTAAAGCCCATTTAAAGTCCAGTTGAAATCTTTGAATGGATATGGATTATATTGTTTTACTAGTCTCATATTATTCAAGTCCACTTAAGCTAATGGTTTTGGGTGTACTTGTCTTCAAGAACGCCTGACATTCACTTGTGGCTCGAACTCGTGGGTATTTAAAATTTATTGTGGTTAGGTGTGCGGCTTGATGTTATTATTCTTGACAGCGGTTGGTTTGTGGTTTTATGTTCGTTGTTTCGGTGGTATTTCGGTGGTATTCTTCTTTTGTGATTTGTGGTATTTCTGCTCGGGTAATGTTCATAGTTGCGTGCTGCTTCTTGGAAAGGTGTTCGTCGTAGCGATTTGTCTAGGGTAAAGGTATTCTGTGTTGCGACTTGTCTGTTCTAACTTAGGCGATTTGGTTTTGTAACGCCCCGTGCCCGCTTAGACCAAAAATTTAAAACTTTATACGCGGAAACTGATGAGGCGAAAAGTGTACCGCTTTTAAGGGGTCATTTAAGCCCGAAATCGTATTTATTTGACCAAATATTGCCCTAAATCGTTCCTTTTGTCATTTTAGGTACTTTTGAGGAGAAATCTGGAAAAGGAGGCATTTTGGACGTTTTTGGAGCATTAAAGTGAAGAAAACGGCAAAGTCTCAAGAATCGGCTAAAAGTTACTCTTGACGGCGTCACAATTAACATGGGACGGCGTCATTCCTTGGCAAGAAAGTTGGATGTGAAATTTACTCATGACGGGCCAGTAAGTTAGCATGAGAATTCTGACGGCGTCACGCTTTAACTAAATCAAGGGCGTCACGGCTTAAATCATAAGGGGACGGCGTCACGTTCAGGGTTAGACGGCGTCAAGCCTTGATAAGCCAGAATGGATTTTTGAAGAGCTAAAGAGGGACGGCGTCAAGAAGGTCATCCGGGAACCCTAAAAGCGGCGAGGTGACGGCGTCACAATGCATAAGGTGACGCCGTCAGATCCAAAAATCTATATATAGTTTTCTAATTTTTTGTCATTAAGGGAGAGCTTAGTGTGTGGAATTTTGGGATAAAACCCTAAGACGATTTTAGCTACTTTTTCAGGGCTTCTTGCCTTGAGATCTTCCATGTTTCATTGAAAGATAAGTTATCAATTAATCATTCAATATGTCTATGTGTTGTTTGATTCTATCTTATGCTTGTCTTTTGTTTAACATGTTAGGCTAATTTTATCTTGTGGTTGCTTAGATCTAATGAAACCTAGCTATTGATTATTGGTTGTTAGTGTGTTGTTAGTTGTATTGGATGATTGTTTATCTATGTTAGGCTTAAGAAAACTGGCTAACTTCCTATTCGGTAACTTGCTTGAACGTCTTAAGAAACATGAACCAAACGCGTACTAAAGGTTTTTATGGTTGTATTTAATGCACAAGCGAATTCTAGTGATCCCATGTTAGGAGCTTCCTAGCCGGCTCGACATAGGAGTGAAGTAGGAGCTTGTAGAGTTTGGGGAAGTAAGTACGCCACCCCACGAATGGTATTAAGGAATACACCCGTCATCCACGCGACTAATACACACTAATTAACCGGTAAAAGATAGTTAGGGAGTAAGGAAATCTAAGTAAACACATTTCTCTACACATAAGTTTCTCACCACATTTCATTTTTGTTATTTTATTTTATTTGCATTCGTAGTCATTTGGGTTAGTTGACTAGCAACTAATTCCGCCCACTCCTTCAAACCCGAGATTTTACTTGCTTTCATAAAATTATAAAAACATAAAAAGAATCTTCCTCAACCCTTAGACCTAATTAGAGTAGCCTTTCATACCTAACGAACACTATTCCCTGTGGAGAACGATCAATCCCCCGTACTTACCACTACACTATACTACATCGGTCAGGTACACTGCCTGGTGGGGTTGTAAGCCTCTTGAGATCCCTCGAGAGGTAAAACCTGTTGTAAGGTTACAAAACCACGCAATCAAGTTTTTGGCGCCGCTGCCGGGGAATAGTTATTGTTTAGGTTGAATTTTTATTTTATAGGTCTACTTGCTAGATTCCTTTCTAGTAAGATTTTATTTTTATTTTTAGGTTTTCTTTAGTCTATCTTTTTCTTTGTGTGTTTGTTCGTAATTTCCATTGACTCTTCCGTTCACCATTATGGAGTACGCGAATCCACCATACCACCAACCACAAAGGCCATTCTACCCTATTGACATCTCGAATTTCAAACAATATCGAGATGAACCCATATATGATGCATGGACTCGTTTTAGAAATTTACTCCGAAAATTCCCTCATCATAGTTTCGCTTTAGCATCCCTAACCCGAACCTTTTACTATCGTGTTGGCCAAAATGACCAAATGCGCATTGAGGATTTTGCCAATGGGGACTTTAGGGAATTAAGTGCTGAAGAAGCATGGGATGCCATAGAAGATTGTGCCCAATATTATTATAGGTTAGACAACCCAACAAACGTTAGTACAAGTCAATTGAATATAAATTTCCTGGATCATGAAACAAGTTTGTTTGGGGATGAATACATTAGTGTTGAGATACCTAAGTGGTTGTCATGTAATGCCATAGTAAAAAACAAACACTTAGGTGACCTTGATGTGATGGAGGATTTAGCCGAACATGATCACATTGATCAAAAAGACCTAGGTTTTGTGATTGATGACGTCGAATCTCAAGAAACACATGATGAATCTTTTGGGCAGTTTGAATATAGCAGTCAAAATATTGAGGATGATCCTTATGATTCGGACATAGAAGTTGAGATGCCTAGAGAAGCACTTGAGATACTTGGGAAAATGTTAGGGTTAGATCCTACTAAAACACATGATGAGGATATAGGTGGTCTTGACACAAGGAATGATGAGGTAAGTAACATAAGCCTACCAAGTACCCCACAAGTCCTACCATCATTTGAGGCACACACACCGCCGGTGACTTACCCGGAAGAAGTTGAGGAGACTATAGGAACCCCAATAGAGGTAGAGCCCTTTGACCAAACACAACTAGAAGAAATAGGTTTGAATGCTTTTAGTGATCACAACCTTTCTTTTAGTTCTATGGAAGTTCCTAGTTTTGATGAGCCGGAGCCTCAACCAAAACCGTTACCTAATCTTCCATCCTTGGATGAAAATTTAGGAATTGAATTAGGTCCCGATCCACCCATCAAAACATATAGTCCGGGTAGTCTTAAGTTTAAGGTAGTAGACATTAAGCCTTGTAGTGAGGAAGACGATATAGGAGTGAAAAATGACCTTACATGTCTACATCACCCATTCGTGATTGATCACAAGAAACATTATGGGTTTAAACCGGGTCTATTGGGTCAAGATGGATTCCCAATTAGGAGTCTCTCGAAGTTGTTAGAAAATGATCCCTTTTTAGGAGAACACTTTAACTCACCCATTGACCAAAGTGAACTAGGTAAGGTTATGATGAAAGGAGCACACCCCTTTGAGCATATAATTCATCCACCAATCTTTCCTCACGTGGCATACTCCTACCGAGCTGGTGTGTATCGCTACTATCACCCGCACTTAACCCTAAGTGTAGGGAAAACCTCCCTTATTTCCGTTAAATAAGGGTAGAGTCAGGCTCGTGACTCGAACAAAAACAAGCGCTTTTTGGGAGGCAACCCAAGCTTTATTTGCTTTGTATGTTTATTTATTTGTTTGTTTGATTTCATTTGCTTCCGTATGTATGTTTAATTTTTATTATTATTGATTCATGTTCAAAACTAAATTGTGAAAATGCTTTATGTTGTTTTTAACTTCGTCTTAACTACATATAAAGGTATTTTGCAAAAGATAAGTGTAAGGGAAATCTAAATCGGTTTATTAGAACACAAATGAACATGAATCGTAATAATAATAAATTAGCATACATATTCGTATTTGTTTGAGTCAAATGCTTGTATCGAGTCATAATGATGTTTTGCAGGATTTCCAGGAAGTAAGGTAAAGGTTTTTCCAGAAATTTTCCGGAAACTTAAAATGAAAATTTTTGTCAGGTCATTTCTGACGGCGTCAGATTTAATTTTCAGAAATTTTTGAAAGTTTTGTTTTTAAAAAGTTTTTATTAAAATCTCCAACTTATAATCTCCAGGAATCTGCAAAATTATCATTCCACAAGCATTATATCCTTATATATAGATTTTATCCCGCCGATGTTATGCAGGTTTTCGTGTTTGTTTTCTCAGGTTTAACAGGTTATTTTGGACAAGGAGATGTTTATGGAATCAAGCTTATGGCGATGCATTAGTCATGGAGCTTCAACATTCTCTTTGGAGGAAGATCTAACCGTGTAATTTCATTATCCACCGAGCGAATCAGGGGAGTATTTGATTTCATTCTTTTACCTTATTTACTTTTACATCTTGTTATTTGAACATTGGGGACAATGTTCATCTTAAGTGTAAGGGGAGGGTAAAAGTACGATTTTAGAGAATGCTATTACGCTTGATTTTTGTTTGTTTGATGGTAGATGTGTAATAAAACTGAGAGAAATACTTGTTAAGGTAATTTTAGTGCCAAATTTAAATTTTTTTTACAACATATAGGAGTGAAACTTTGATCTTAATGAGCGTCTCACGGATAGGAGTTATATGACTAGCACAAAAACCGTACCACTAAAAAATTTTCCACCCCCAAATATGTGAGGTTCGCCCCTAGAATTGGTAGGAAAAGCATTTATGCTATGACGTGTGTACCGGTAGCACTTAGATTCTAGAACTTGCGTTAGGACCATTCCGAGGCCACAAGTGAGACTACATTCGTGTAGTTAGATTTACTACATGATAAGAGGCATTAGGATTAACCCATTGTTTTACACCTGTGTTTTTGTTATAATTACATTGGCTACATTGGTCAAGTAATTCTCCCACACCCTTTGCGTTGTACTCATTTTTAGTACACGATACCCCTAGTACACCCCTCAGAGCCTATCTTTTCGTTTCGACCTTTAAGCATTTTACTTAAAGGAAGAATTTGTTACACCCCACTAAAATGTACACCCAAATCGCCTTAGCCTACCTTGTATGCACTCATCTTTAGTGCATTATTGTTACAACATTTGTTTAAACCCAAGTTAATGATCTAGTTGATTACATGGTTGCTAAGTCGAGTCATATCCTTGTACATATTGTTTTGGGACGATTGGGACTCATGGGTAAAGTACTAGTATAATGGAGTAATGGGGAAGAACATCATTTATTATCCCCATATGTGCTAAATATTTTAAAAGTACTCCAAGTTTTTCGATTATCTTAATTCGAGTCATTAGAATAGTTATTTGTAAAGTTATGTAAAAATTCAAGTGTAAGGGGGATGCAATGCCCCTATGATGTATTATTTTGGATGGTAGGGTAAAAGTGTATGTAAAAAAAAAAAAAAAAAAAAATTGAAAAATCAAGAAAAACACAAAAAAAATGAGAAAATGAAAAATAGAAAAAACATACGGACTACCATCCCGTTTCATTTTATGTTTATCTTTATGTTTTTGTTATTTTGTTATTTTGTTTCTAGCTTAAAATTGAGTCTAGTCTTGGCTTAGCAACATTGTATAGTACATGTAATTGATCAAGATCTTTAACTCGCCACCAGTAAAATATCCCGTATCCAACAAAACCGTGTTTTCCTTTTCCCTACACCTAACGTTATAACCCATTTAAAAGCCCTCTTTGATAGTTTATCTTAGGTGCTTACGCCTAGTGGAGGAGGTTTTCGATCCTTTCCCAAGCCTATGGTAATCTATTTGCTATGACAGGTAGTGAGAGATATTTTCCGTTTTCATTTATGAGATTTATTTTGATGACACTTGAGAGATGTGAGTATCTAAACACTACTTGTGAGGTGCTAGTTTATAATCTCCGTGCTTATTATGATTGAAGTGGAACGATTATTTGTTGTAATTACTTTTATGTTTGCATTAAATGACCCCTAACTTGTATTTTGATTAGAATAAAAGCGCATTTGCTTGAGGACAAGCAAATCTCAAGTGTAAGGGTATTTGATGAGGCGAAAAGTGTACCGCTTTTAAGGGGTCATTTAAGCCCGAAATCGTATTTATTTGACCAAATATTGCCCTAAATCGTTCCTTTTGTCATTTTAGGTACTTTTGAGGAGAAATCTGGAAAAGGAGGCATTTTGGACGTTTTTGGAGCATTAAAGTGAAGAAAACGGCAAAGTCTCAAGAATCGGCTAAAAGTTACTCTTGACGGCGTCACAATTAACATGGGACGGCGTCATTCCTTGGCAAGAAAAGTTGGATGTGAAATTTACTCATGACGGGCCAGTAAGTTAGCATGAGAATTCTGACGGCGTCACGCTTTAACTAAATCAAGGGCGTCACGGCTTAAATCATAAGGGGACGGCGTCACGTTCAGGGTTAGACGGCGTCAAGCCTTGATAAGCCAGAATGGATTTTTGAAGAGCTAAAGAGGGACGGCGTCAAGAAGGTCATCCGGGAACCCTAAAAGCGGCGAGGTGACGGCGTCACAATGCATAAGGTGACGCCGTCAGATCCAAAAATCTATATATAGTTTTCTAATTTTTTGTCATTAAGGGAGAGCTTAGTGTGTGGAATTTTGGGATAAAACCCTAAGACGATTTTAGCTACTTTTTCAGGGCTTCTTGCCTTGAGATCTTCCATGTTTCATTGAAAGATAAGTTATCAATTAATCATTCAATATGTCTATGTGTTGTTTGATTCTATCTTATGCTTGTCTTTTGTTTAACATGTTAGGCTAATTTTATCTTGTGGTTGCTTAGATCTAATGAAACCTAGCTATTGATTATTGGTTGTTAGTGTGTTGTTAGTTGTATTGGATGATTGTTTATCTATGTTAGGCTTAAGAAAACTGGCTAACTTCCTATTCGGTAACTTGCTTGAACGTCTTAAGAAACATGAACCAAACGCGTACTAAAGGTTTTTATGGTTGTATTTAATGCACAAGCGAATTCTAGTGATCCCATGTTAGGAGCTTCCTAGCCGGCTCGACATAGGAGTGAAGTAGGAGCTTGTAGAGTTTGGGGAAGTAAGTACGCCACCCCACGAATGGTATTAAGGAATACACCCGTCATCCACGCGACTAATACACACTAATTAACCGGTAAAAGATAGTTAGGGAGTAAGGAAATCTAAGTAAACACATTTCTCTACACATAAGTTTCTCACCACATTTCATTTTTGTTATTTTATTTTATTTGCATTCGTAGTCATTTGGGTTAGTTGACTAGCAACTAATTCCGCCCACTCCTTCAAACCCGAGATTTTACTTGCTTTCATAAAATTATAAAAACATAAAAAGAATCTTCCTCAACCCTTAGACCTAATTAGAGTAGCCTTTCATACCTAACGAACACTATTCCCTGTGGAGAACGATCAATCCCCCGTACTTACCACTACACTATACTACATCGGTCAGGTACACTGCCTGGTGGGGTTGTAAGCCTCTTGAGATCCCTCGAGAGGTAAAACCTGTTGTAAGGTTACAAAACCACGCAATCAAGTTTTTGGCGCCGCTGCCGGGGAATAGTTATTGTTTAGGTTGAATTTTTATTTTATAGGTCTACTTGCTAGATTCCTTTCTAGTAAGATTTTATTTTTATTTTTAGGTTTTCTTTAGTCTATCTTTTTCTTTGTGTGTTTGTTCGTAATTTCCATTGACTCTTCCGTTCACCATTATGGAGTACGCGAATCCACCATACCACCAACCACAAAGGCCATTCTACCCTATTGACATCTCGAATTTCAAACAATATCGAGATGAACCCATATATGATGCATGGACTCGTTTTAGAAATTTACTCCGAAAATTCCCTCATCATAGTTTCGCTTTAGCATCCCTAACCCGAACCTTTTACTATCGTGTTGGCCAAAATGACCAAATGCGCATTGAGGATTTTGCCAATGGGGACTTTAGGGAATTAAGTGCTGAAGAAGCATGGGATGCCATAGAAGATTGTGCCCAATATTATTATAGGTTAGACAACCCAACAAACGTTAGTACAAGTCAATTGAATATAAATTTCCTGGATCATGAAACAAGTTTGTTTGGGGATGAATACATTAGTGTTGAGATACCTAAGTGGTTGTCATGTAATGCCATAGTAAAAAACAAACACTTAGGTGACCTTGATGTGATGGAGGATTTAGCCGAACATGATCACATTGATCAAAAAGACCTAGGTTTTGTGATTGATGACGTCGAATCTCAAGAAACACATGATGAATCTTTTGGGCAGTTTGAATATAGCAGTCAAAATATTGAGGATGATCCTTATGATTCGGACATAGAAGTTGAGATGCCTAGAGAAGCACTTGAGATACTTGGGAAAATGTTAGGGTTAGATCCTACTAAAACACATGATGAGGATATAGGTGGTCTTGACACAAGGAATGATGAGGTAAGTAACATAAGCCTACCAAGTACCCCACAAGTCCTACCATCATTTGAGGCACACACACCGCCGGTGACTTACCCGGAAGAAGTTGAGGAGACTATAGGAACCCCAATAGAGGTAGAGCCCTTTGACCAAACACAACTAGAAGAAATAGGTTTGAATGCTTTTAGTGATCACAACCTTTCTTTTAGTTCTATGGAAGTTCCTAGTTTTGATGAGCCGGAGCCTCAACCAAAACCGTTACCTAATCTTCCATCCTTGGATGAAAATTTAGGAATTGAATTAGGTCCCGATCCACCCATCAAAACATATAGTCCGGGTAGTCTTAAGTTTAAGGTAGTAGACATTAAGCCTTGTAGTGAGGAAGACGATATAGGAGTGAAAAATGACCTTACATGTCTACATCACCCATTCGTGATTGATCACAAGAAACATTATGGGTTTAAACCGGGTCTATTGGGTCAAGATGGATTCCCAATTAGGAGTCTCTCGAAGTTGTTAGAAAATGATCCCTTTTTAGGAGAACACTTTAACTCACCCATTGACCAAAGTGAACTAGGTAAGGTTATGATGAAAGGAGCACACCCCTTTGAGCATATAATTCATCCACCAATCTTTCCTCACGTGGCATACTCCTACCGAGCTGGTGTGTATCGCTACTATCACCCGCACTTAACCCTAAGTGTAGGGAAAACCTCCCTTATTTCCGTTAAATAAGGGTAGAGTCAGGCTCGTGACTCGAACAAAAACAAGCGCTTTTTGGGAGGCAACCCAAGCTTTATTTGCTTTGTATGTTTATTTATTTGTTTGTTTGATTTCATTTGCTTCCGTATGTATGTTTAATTTTTATTATTATTGATTCATGTTCAAAACTAAATTGTGAAAATGCTTTATTTTGTTTTTAACTTCGTCTTAACTACATATAAAGGTATTTTGCAAAAGATAAGTGTAAGGGAAATCTAAATCGGTTTATTAGAACACAAATGAACATGAATCGTAATAATAATAAATTAGCATACATATTCGTATTTGTTTGAGTCAAATGCTTGTATCGAGTCATAATGATGTTTTGCAGGATTTCCAGGAAGTAAGGTAAAGGTTTTTCCAGAAATTTTCCGGAAACTTAAAATGAAAATTTTTGTCAGGTCATTTCTGACGGCGTCAGATTTAATTTTCAGAAATTTTTGAAAGTTTTGTTTTTAAAAAGTTTTTATTAAAATCTCCAACTTATAATCTCCAGGAATCTGCAAAATTATCATTCCACAAGCATTATATCCTTATATATAGATTTTTTCCCGCCGATGTTATGCAGGTTTTCGTGTTTGTTTTCTCAGGTTTAACAGGTTATTTTGGACAAGGAGATGTTTATGGAATCAAGCTTATGGCGATGCATTAGTCATGGAGCTTCAACATTCTCTTTGGAGGAAGATCTAACCGTGTAATTTCATTATCCACCGAGCGAATCAGGGGAGTATTTGATTTCATTCTTTTACCTTATTTACTTTTACATCTTGTTATTTGAACATTGGGGACAATGTTCATCTTAAGTGTAAGGGGAGGGTAAAAGTACGATTTTAGAGAATGCTATTACGCTTGATTTTTGTTTGTTTGATGGTAGATGTGTAATAAAACTGAGAGAAATACTTGTTAAGGTAATTTTAGTGCCAAATTTAAATTTTTTTTACAACATATAGGAGTGAAACTTTGATCTTAATGAGCGTCTCACGGATAGGAGTTATATGACTAGCACAAAAACCGTACCACTAAAAAATTTTCCACCCCCAAATATGTGAGGTTCGCCCCTAGAATTGGTAGGAAAAGCATTTATGCTATGACGTGTGTACCGGTAGCACTTAGATTCTAGAACTTGCGTTAGGACCATTCCGAGGCCACAAGTGAGACTACATTCGTGTAGTTAGATTTACTACATGATAAGAGGCATTAGGATTAACCCATTGTTTTACACCTGTGTTTTTGTTATAATTACATTGGCTACATTGGTCAAGTAATTCTCCCACACCCTTTGCGTTGTACTCATTTTTAGTACACGATACCCCTAGTACACCCCTCAGAGCCTATCTTTTCGTTTCGACCTTTAAGCATTTTACTTAAAGGAAGAATTTGTTACACCCCACTAAAATGTACACCCAAATCGCCTTAGCCTACCTTGTATGCACTCATCTTTAGTGCATTATTGTTACAACATTTGTTTAAACCCAAGTTAATGATCTAGTTGATTACATGGTTGCTAAGTCGAGTCATATCCTTGTACATATTGTTTTGGGACGATTGGGACTCATGGGTAAAGTACTAGTATAATGGAGTAATGGGGAAGAACATCATTTATTATCCCCATATGTGCTAAATATTTTAAAAGTACTCCAAGTTTTTCGATTATCTTAATTCGAGTCATTAGAATAGTTATTTGTAAAGTTATGTAAAAATTCAAGTGTAAGGGGGATGCAATGCCCCTATGATGTATTATTTTGGATGGTAGGGTAAAAGTGTATGTAAAAAAAAAAAAAAAAAAAAAAAAAAAAAAAAATTGAAAAATCAAGAAAAACACAAAAAAAATGAGAAAATGAAAAATAGAAAAAACATACGGACTACCATCCCGTTTCATTTTATGTTTATCTTTATGTTTTTGTTATTTTGTTATTTTGTTTCTAGCTTAAAATTGAGTCTAGTCTTGGCTTAGCAACATTGTATAGTACATGTAATTGATCAAGATCTTTAACTCGCCACCAGTAAAATATCCCGTATCCAACAAAACCGTGTTTTCCTTTTCCCTACACCTAACGTTATAACCCATTTAAAAGCCCTCTTTGATAGTTTATCTTAGGTGCTTACGCCTAGTGGAGGAGGTTTTCGATCCTTTCCCAAGCCTATGGTAATCTATTTGCTATGACAGGTAGTGAGAGATATTTTCCGTTTTCATTTATGAGATTTATTTTGATGACACTTGAGAGATGTGAGTATCTAAACACTACTTGTGAGGTGCTAGTTTATAATCTCCGTGCTTATTATGATTGAAGTGGAACGATTATTTGTTGTAATTACTTTTATGTTTGCATTAAATGACCCCTAACTTGTATTTTGATTAGAATAAAAGCGCATTTGCTTGAGGACAAGCAAATCTCAAGTGTAAGGGTATTTGATGAGGCGAAAAGTGTACCGCTTTTAAGGGGTCATTTAAGCCCGAAATCGTATTTATTTGACCAAATATTGCCCTAAATCGTTCCTTTTGTCATTTTAGGTACTTTTGAGGAGAAATCTGGAAAAGGAGGCATTTTGGACGTTTTTGGAGCATTAAAGTGAAGAAAACGGCAAAGTCTCAAGAATCGGCTAAAAGTTACTCTTGACGGCGTCACAATTAACATGGGACGGCGTCATTCCTTGGCAAGAAAAGTTGGATGTGAAATTTACTCATGACGGGCCAGTAAGTTAGCATGAGAATTCTGACGGCGTCACGCTTTAACTAAATCAAGGGCGTCACGGCTTAAATCATAAGGGGACGGCGTCACGTTCAGGGTTAGACGGCGTCAAGCCTTGATAAGCCAGAATGGATTTTTGAAGAGCTAAAGAGGGACGGCGTCAAGAAGGTCATCCGGGAACCCTAAAAGCGGCGAGGTGACGGCGTCACAATGCATAAGGTGACGCCGTCAGATCCAAAAATCTATATATAGTTTTCTAATTTTTTGTCATTAAGGGAGAGCTTAGTGTGTGGAATTTTGGGATAAAACCCTAAGACGATTTTAGCTACTTTTTCAGGGCTTCTTGCCTTGAGATCTTCCATGTTTCATTGAAAGATAAGTTATCAATTAATCATTCAATATGTCTATGTGTTGTTTGATTCTATCTTATGCTTGTCTTTTGTTTAACATGTTAGGCTAATTTTATCTTGTGGTTGCTTAGATCTAATGAAACCTAGCTATTGATTATTGGTTGTTAGTGTGTTGTTAGTTGTATTGGATGATTGTTTATCTATGTTAGGCTTAAGAAAACTGGCTAACTTCCTATTCGGTAACTTGCTTGAACGTCTTAAGAAACATGAACCAAACGCGTACTAAAGGTTTTTATGGTTGTATTTAATGCACAAGCGAATTCTAGTGATCCCATGTTAGGAGCTTCCTAGCCGGCTCGACATAGGAGTGAAGTAGGAGCTTGTAGAGTTTGGGGAAGTAAGTACGCCACCCCACGAATGGTATTAAGGAATACACCCGTCATCCACGCGACTAATACACACTAATTAACCGGTAAAAGATAGTTAGGGAGTAAGGAAATCTAAGTAAACACATTTCTCTACACATAAGTTTCTCACCACATTTCATTTTTGTTATTTTATTTTATTTGCATTCGTAGTCATTTGGGTTAGTTGACTAGCAACTAATTCCGCCCACTCCTTCAAACCCGAGATTTTACTTGCTTTCATAAAATTATAAAAACATAAAAAGAATCTTCCTCAACCCTTAGACCTAATTAGAGTAGCCTTTCATACCTAACGAACACTATTCCCTGTGGAGAACGATCAATCCCCCGTACTTACCACTACACTATACTACATCGGTCAGGTACACTGCCTGGTGGGGTTGTAAGCCTCTTGAGATCCCTCGAGAGGTAAAACCTGTTGTAAGGTTACAAAACCACGCAATCAGAAACGATTGACTTTTACGGACATCTGATCACTCTTTTGACAACTGACAAAAATATATAAACATTCAGCCCTTGAGGCTATTTTTAAATGAAAGTACATTCAATTTAAGCCCTAAATCGTATTTATTTGATCAAATATCGCCCTAAATCGTTCCTTTTGTCATTTTAGGTACTTTTGAGAAGAAATCTGGAAAAGGAAGCATTTTGGACGTTTTTGGAGCATAAAAGTGAAGAAAACGGCAATGTCTCAAAAATCGGCTGAAAGTTACCTTTGACGGCGTCATATTTAACCCTGGACGGCGTCATGGCTTGGCAAAAGTGGTGGATGTGAAATTTACTCATGATAAGCCAGAGAAATTGCATGGAAATTCTGACGGCGTCACCCTTTAATTTGATCAAGGTCGTCACGTTATAAATTAAAGAGGGACGGCGTCACGTTCATAGTCTGACGGCGTCAAGCCTTGATAAGCCAGAACGGATTTTGGAGAGCTAAAGAGGGACGGCGTCAAGAAGGTCATCCGAGAAACCTAAAAGCGGCGAGGTGACGGCGTCACACTCCATAACGTGACGCCGTCAGATCCAGAAATCTATATATAGTTTTGAAATTCTTTGTTATTATTGTGGAACTTATTGTGGAACTTATTGGGGAACTTTGTGTGTGAAAACCCTAGGACGAATTTGGCAGCTCTTTCAAGGCTTTTTGCCTTGAGATCTTCCATGTTACATTGAAGATAAGTTATCAATTAATCATTCAATATGTCTATGTGTTGTTTGATTCTATCTTATTCTTGTCTTTTGTTTAACATGTTAGGCTAGATTTATCTTGTGTTTGCTTAGATCTAATGAAACCTAGCTATTGATTATTGGTTATTAGTGTGTTGTTAGTTGTATTGGATGATTGTTCATCTATGTTAGGCTTAAGAAAACTGGCTAACTTTCTATTCAGTAACTTGCTTGAACGTCTTAAGAAACATGAACCAATGCGTACTAAAGGTTTTTATGGTTGTATTTAATGCACAAGCGAATTCTAGTGATCCCATGTTAGGAGCTTCCTAGCCGGCTCGACATAGGAGTGAAGTAGGAGCTTGTAGAGTTGGGGAAGTACGTACGCCACCCCACGAATGGTATTAAGGAATACACCCGTCATCCACGCGACTAATACACACTAATCAACCGGTAAAAGATAGTTAGGGAGTAAGGAAATCTAAGTAAACACATTTCCCTCCACATAAGTTTTCACCAACATTTTCATTTTCTGTTATTTTATTTTATTTGCATTCGTAGTAATTTGGGTTAGTTGACTAGCAACTAATTCCGCCCACTCTTTCAAACCCGAGATTTTACTTGCTTTCATAAAAAATATAAAAAACATAAAAAGAATCTTCTCTCACCCTTAGACCTATTAAAGTAGTTTTTCATACCTAACGAACACTATTCCCTGTGGAGAACGATCAATCCCCCGTACTTACCACTACACTATACTACATCGGTCAGGTACACTGCCTGGTGGGGTTGTAAGCCTCTTGAGATCCCTCGAGAGGTAAAACCTGTTGAAAGGTCGCAAAACCACGCATCAAGTTTTTGGCGCCGCTGCCGGGGAATAGTTATTGTTTAGGTTGAATTTTTATTTTATAGGTCTACTCACTAGATTCCTTTCTAGTGAGATTTTTATTTTATTTTTCTAGGTTTTCTTTAGTCTATCTATTTTCTTCGTTTCTTTGTTCGTAACCATTACCATTCGACATCATGGAAGATGGTAATATCCTTGATCCCAACAACCCACCACCACAACAAGAACCACCTCCTAGAGCCCGTACTTTAGGAGAGTACTCCCGTCCTAGCCACCATGGCTATCGAAACACCATTGAGCTCACTCAAGGAGCCAATGTCACACCCTTGCGATCCGACACCATCCGGTTGGTGCAAAGCGGATGCGCATTCCATGGACTTCGTTCTGAAGATCCTAATCAACATCTCAAGGACTTTCTCAAAATTGTTGATTCTATAGACCTTGATGTTGCCACTCGAGAGACGACCCGACTGCGTCTCTTTCAATTCTCTCTGCGGGACCAAGCTAGTCAATGGCTAGAGCGTCAACCCGCAGGATCCATCACCTCTTGGGATGATCTCACCACTCGTTTCCTTGCTCAGTTTTTCCCACCGGGAAGAACCACCAAGCTAAGGAATGATATCTTGATGTTCCAACAACGTCAAGGCGAAACTCTCTACGAGGCATGGACTCGATTCAAGGACTTACTCCAAAAAGTCCCTCACCATGGCATGGATCCTTGGCTACAAGTCCAAATCTTCTATGATGGTGTCAATCATCAAACTAGAAGAGCCATAGATTACGCCGCCAATGGGAGACTGAGCAGGCTCAGTGTCGATAAGTGCTGGGAAGTCATTGAGGACTTAGCACAGTACGAAGAAGAAGAATGGAATGACTCAACGTTCTCGGAAGAAGGGATTTTAAATTGCATGAGTGCAACCCAAGAACAGCTGTTCGAAAACATAAAAAGGCAGGTTGAGAGCTTAATGAAAGCTGAGACACCTACGGCTGATGAAAATCCCGATGAGTGCGTGAACACAATTGGTAAACATTCGTTTCATCAATTCTCACGACAAGATGAGTTTGAAGGGATAATGCTAACTTTCGTGAACAACCAAGAAAGGCGGATCCAAGAATTAGAGACTCACTTGAAAAACACCCAAGATATGTTCATGGAACTAGCAGAAAAGTTTATCATGAGAATAAGGGAGAAAATTAGGGAAGAAGCCTCACACAAAAAGATCGAGAAGATCTTTGAATTCCCGGTCCCTAATGAACCATACAACGAATGGGATGATGAAACCCCTCTCCCCGAGCCTTCACTTTTAAAACCCTCTTATCTATTTGGATCCTCTCGCGAGAAAAAGAATTCTCAAGATCGTAGCATTTTCGTGGGAAGCATGGTTTTCACGCTCCCTAACTTTCATGAAGCTAGGAAACGATCTTTTGGCTTTAAGCCAGGTGTGAGAAGAACTCAACTAAGGCACACCCTCATTGCAAAAACCCCCTGGAAAAGTTCCTCTCACTCCCTGAATACCTGCCGTGATGGAAATTGGAACCTAAATGTGACGTCAACCGGCCCTTTTCAACATTTTACCACATCCCGTGACAGTAACAAAACATTTGACCCAGGAGGAACTTGTTAACGAGACTAGCTATCAGGATTATTGACCCTGACTAGCTGCTCCTTTAAAGTACGAGGGGCTCATTTGTAAACTGGCACAAAGTAGTAAATTACGCTGATCTGACGGCGTCAGGATTTGAACGTGACGCCGTCACCCCGTCTGCACAGCAATAATAACTTTATTTCCATCACTTTCATCACAAACCCCACAAACCATATCCACTCCAACACCACCTCCGAATTCCCCAGGACAAATTCGCCAATTTCCGCTTCCAATCTTCACGTGGTAAGTAATTTTTACTCATTCTTTTCGCTTCAATTACTCATAGGATTTGTAAATTTTGAAAATCCCCAACTCATGAAACCCTAGGATTGATTCATGCTTAGAACTCATAATGTCCTTTAATTAGTGTTATTTAGCAATAATTAAAGCATTTGATGATTGGCAATCAATTGGGTCTATTCACTGATGGGGAGGCCACGAATTTGAACCATAACCTATGATCCAATCACTCATTTTGCTGTAAAAAGGGGCGTTTGGTTTATAAGCTTAAAGTTTGAATATTGATTTTTCCCTCGTAATTTCAGATTTGAAATTGGTCGAATCTGACGGCGTCACCTAGCAAAGGGTGACGGCGTCAGACCTGTCTGATGCTCCACCAAATCTTTAATTCACATATTAACACTTTTGTTCCTCCCTGCTTTGTTCCAGATAATGAGTAAGCGTCAAAGACCTAGCCGAGGGAGTTCTTCCAGGTCTCAACAAGAGAACTTTGGGGACACGGTCCTCAGTTGGGGTATCTTTGATAATGATGCCGCCACAACTAAATATGCCCAACTGCTGCAGCATAAGGTTGAAAATGGAGCTATTGTAGATTGGAGTTTTCTGAGGGGAGAAGGTCTTGAGCAAACTTTTCTCCAAAGCTTTCAGACGGATGAATTTACCGGCCCTCAGTGGGAAAGACTGTTTAGGATTCAAGAGCCGGTCTATGAAGAGTTGGTACGTGAATTCTTTGCCACTTTTCATTTTGACATGGCTGAGGCTAGGACCGATGTGGGCGGGACCACCATCTATTTCAGGCTGGGGGGAGAGCTTAGGACGTGCTCGGTTACTGAGTTTGGGTGGAGACTTGGGTTGTATTGATGAACTCAAATAAGTACATTTTATTACTATCATTTATCCTATTAATTTGACTTGTTTTACTATATTATGTATGAGGATTGATACTTAATCGTTTACTTTTGTAATTCTCAGGTAAAAACAAGCATTTGGTGAAACTTGGCGATTTTGGACTAATAATGGAGCAAAACATGCATAATGTGAAGAGTCTACTAAAATGAAGAAGATCAAGACTAATCTGCTCCAGATGCGCCGCATCTCACTCATGACATGCGCCGCATCTCTATCAAGATATCACCAGATACGATCCAAGATACAAGAGGACATGCGCCGCATCTAATCATGGAGTTACGCCGCATCTTCTGGCGGTGTACGAATATTCCTGAATATTATAATCTTGGACCCCACGCGAAGTTAAGTACATGCGCCGCATCTACTCCTTAGATGCGCCGCATCTTCCCTCAGACAGAAACTATAAATACCCCAAAGCCAGACGAATTTCGGGTGCATTATCAGAGTTTCGAAGACCGAACAGGAAAAACCCTAGGACGAATTCAGTCAAGGAGGCAACACAAGACACACCCAAATCAAAGATACAAGAGCTGTAAGAAGGTGCTGCATGTATTTAATTCATTAAGTAGTTTTGTTTTATTGTGTTAGCAAACTTTAATTCATCAGGATTGGTGGCTTGTGTAATGTGACAACGAAAGATTGCACTCCCTTTAATACTTGCTTTCCCATCAATTAAAGTTTATATGTTGATGTCTTTGGTTACTACTTATTAGTGCATTGATAACCTCTGTGTCTATTAGTGGCTTGCGGGCATTTGACTGCGGGACATAATGTGGCTCCCACGGTTATTACTAAATTGATCACTTAGGAATAACTTTTAGACATAAGTAATCATTAAGGGTTTACTCGCCGATAAGAATAGGACCAACGAGAAAGGGTTAATTACATACACTTCATATAAAGCTATCAATAAAACAAGTGACAATCTACTTAATCATAAGGACAGCCCTCTTATTGTCTCAAGTATCTATCTGTGTACGTGTGTGCTACTTGCTGATTCGTGCCTATTGGTTTATTTTATTATTTAATTGCAAACAAACCGTGCCAGTCTCTCAGGCTGAAACCCCCTTGCGTTAGGATATTAAAATACTGATTAGAATAACTAGATAATACGTTCCACTCTTAGTGATCGACACTCTACTTACCATTATCTTCATACTGACCGGGTACACTGCTCGTTAAGTGCGTGTGTGTTATTGATAAGTCGGCTAAATATAAATTTAAAACTTGAGTAGGCATTAAAACTGCTAAACCGCAACGACACATCACGCGCATCAAGTTTTTTTGGCGCCGTTGCCGGGGAGTGAATTGTTATTATCTGTTAATTTGATTAGTATTTTAATTAGGTTTTTCTTTTTATTAGATTAATTGCATCATTGTATTATTTTGCATATTTGTTGTACTGTGTGTTATTTGTTTTGTGTTATTTGTGTGCTTTTATTTTTGTTTTTGTTTATTTTTGTTTGTGTGTTTTTTTTTTTTTATTTGTTTTTATTTTTCGTGTTTTCTGTTCTGCTATCGTTGTACTGTGCTAAATCAAACGATACGGCGCATCTGATTTCTCAGATACGGCGTATTGCGTTTAATTTTTTTTAAATACAACGCGTTTAATTAATTCGATACGACGCATCTTTTCCCCAAGATACGGCGTATCTGTTTTTAATAAGAAAATTTTTCTAAGCGATAAAGTAATACGACGCATCTGCTTTAGCAGATACGGCGTATCTGTTTTTGATAAAAAAAAATTTCTAAACGTTAACGCATACGATGCATCTGATTTAGCAGATACGGCGTATCTATTATTTTAATTAAAAACAGTTTGCGAATTATTAAACGGATACGGCGTATCGATCTCTATCGATACGGCGCATCTTTCTGAATCAAAAATCGATATTTATTTTGAAACGTAACGAAAATACGGCGCATTAACTTTCGTTAATACGACGCATTTAATTTTAATTAGATAAGCTGACTTTTGATTAATTAATTCGATACGGCGCATTCTTAAATTCTAAAGCGGCGTATCTATTTTCTGAATAAAGTCTGATTAAATTTTAACGTATTAAGATACGGCGTATCCAATTCTTTGGATACGGCGCATCGTCTGCAGATATCAGTAACTTTAATTTTTCGTATTCCGTTTTCGTTATTAATTATCTGATATATTACTTTCTCGAGCATACCCTACTGATATTTTTTGTGTTGATTTCAGGAAGTGCATGACCAGGAGTTCTACGAAGAACTTGATTCAACCTTTCGAAGATCCTGAACGAGCCCTGCATTCGCTTAAAAGGCTTTTCAACACAAGAAGCTTTGATCTTTCAAGTTCACTCGAGCTTGATTACTTTTCTGAAGAAAAAGAGGAAGTTGAAACAGAAACAATGGGCGAAAACACTACTATGGAGGAATACATGAACAGCACCCGTGCTGATTACACTTCAGGAGTTGCTAGACCAAAGTTTGATGATAAGTCAAAATTTGAGTTGAAGGGTCAGTTTCTCAAAGAACTAAGAGAAAATGCTTTCAGTGGGACGGAACATGAGGATGCTAATGAGCATGTTGAAAAGGTCCTGGAGATTAAAGATTTGTTTACTTCAGAAGGAGTCACTGACGATCAGATCATGCTAAGAATCTTTCCAATCTCGCTAAAAGGAGCTGCTAACATGTGGCTAAGGAATGAACCTGCTAGTTCAATCACTACATGGGGAGATTTGAAGAGCAAATTCCTGAAGAGATATTGTCCACCTGCTAAGACTGCTAAAAAGATGGAGGCTATCAATAGTTTTAAGCAAGAGCCTGATGAAACCCTTTATCAAGCTTGGGAACGGTTTAAAGATTTATTGATAAAATGTCCTCAACACTATCTAACCCCTATGCAGGAGATAATATTGTTTTATCAAGGATTGGACGTGCCTACAAGACAGATTTTGGATGCTAAGGGAGCTGTACCTCAAATGAGTGCAACTAATGCTAGGAAAGCGATCCAAGAAGCTGCTGATCATTCTCAGAAATGGCACGATGGGACCTCTACTAGATCTAAGAGCAGCACTAATTTTGACGGGATTGCTGCTATTCAAGCTCAATTGGATAAAATTAGTAGAGAAATGAAGAAGCGTGATGAAAGAGCGTATGCTGCCCAAGTTGGATGTGAAAAGTGCGAAGGACCTCACTACACTAAAGATTGCCCGAATAAGAATGAAAGTGAGACGTTTGAAGAAGCATATTACACCCAATTTGGACAACCATTCCGACCTTCAGGAAGATTTAGGGAAGCTAGTCCGGGATTCTATCAAAAGAACAACTTCAATCCCGCTTATCAAGAAAGGAGGCAGACTTTAGATGATACTTTAAAGCAAATTATGGCCGATGCTGCTAAAAGACATGAAGAAAATGCTGCTATGATCAAAGAAATCCGAGCTTCAACGGACACTACTACAAGAAATCAAGGGGCTTCGATCAAAGCATTGGAACAACAAATTGGTCAAATGAGCAAAGTTCTTCAAGAAAGGGGATATGGAAGTTTACCGAGCTCAACTGAAACCAACCCAAGAGATCATGTCAAGGCCATAAGCACCACTGAAGAAGTCACCCCTAATATACCTAGAAGATCGATGAATGGTAATGATGGTGCAAGACCCGAATTTTTCTTTAATTCTTCAATCAGCTTAAGGAGACTACTAAAAGAGAAGACAAAGATTGAAGAGGAGATCAAGGCAACAATGAAAGAAGAGAGCCCTGCAACCGACTCAAATGCCTTGCCTCATAAAGAAAGAGACCCAGGAAGTTTTACTCTACCTTGTTCTATTAATAATATATCTTTCAATAATGTGTTAGCTGACTTAGGAGCTAGTGTTAGTGTTATGCCTCTTAAGACATTCGCTACCCTAGGACTAGGAAAATTAGCACCAACTAAATTACTTATTGAATTGGCTGATAAAACGGTAAAACGACCTGAAGGGATTGCTAATAATGTGCTAGTTAAGATTGAGCAGTTTATTTTTCCCGTAGACTTTGTTATACTAGACATGCCCGAGGATGTTAAGATTCCTTTAATCCTCGGAAGACCTTTCTTGTCTACTGCCCATGCTAAGATTGATGTGTTTAAGAGAAAAATCTCATTAAGGGTAGGGAATAATAAACTAGTCTATAAGTGCCAAGATCCGGTTAAAAGCATAATTAGAGGTGTTTATGTGCTAGGATTAAGAGAGCGTATGGACCTCGATCTTGAAGCTAGACTTATGGGAGAAACATTGATTCAAAACAACTCAACTAATCCTAATGATGAGTGGTATGATTGTGTAGTAATTAATAAACGTAGGAGAGTAGTTGAGAAAACGAATTTGAATAATGATGTGTTTATTGAACTACCACCCCACCTTGCTTATTTGTGCCTATATGATAATAAGAATTTCCCGTCTATCATTTTGTCATCTCTGCCCGAAAGGGACAGGACTTTGTTTATACAGATATTGAAGAAGAACGGCGTGGAAATTAAGGACGAGCAAGGAGTGTTCAATATTACTGAATTGGCGATGAGGGAGCGCGATGTTTCCGACTCCTTCAATGATCGATATTAATGAGCTGAACGTGAGTCTAACTTGAAGACTCTGGAATAAAGACAAGTGCTTACCGGGAGACAACCCGGAGAATTTTTATTATTCTGTTTTCTGTGTCGAGTCAGTCAGGCCCGCATGAGGATACGGCGCATCTCAATTCTGAGATGCGACGCATCTCCTGCAATGGTCATATCTTATTTTATTTTTCTGCATTTTTTATTTTCGACTTTAAAACTATTTATCAGTTTATTTTTAATGCGGCGCATCCCTGGTTAAGGATGCGGCGCATCTTTATTCTGATCCGTATTTATTCCAGGCTCGATACGGCGTATCTTCTTCCATAAGATACGGCGCATCGACTGACCTGATGATTTTCAGTTTTAATTTTTAAGTTTTATTTTTATCTAACTACTAATGTATTATGCAAGTTTGAACCTTTCTTATCTTAGGTGTGTTTTAAAGTGTTGGTGGTATTATAGTTTCCTGGATTTCCTGTGGATACATCAAGTATGAAGCTTTAACGTTCTAATCCACAAGAAAGATGATTTTTGCTCTTATACTAATGGAGGATCATACCGAGCAAATCTCAGGGGAGTTTTTCTGTTCTAATTCTTTTAATTTTCCAGTTTTTAACCTTTTATACAAACAACGAGGACGTTGTTTAACTTAAGTGGGGGGATTGGAGAATTAGAACACTTAACATTTATTTGTCCTAAAACTTTTTCAAAATATGCTTAAAATGTGCTTAATATATCAAACTTAAAAATTTTTTAGCATGTTTTTGTTTAAGATCTAAGTTGCATAGCTGCACACATGACGTTATTTTCAAAATTGTGATTTTTCAAAATTCACAAATCTATGAGTGTGCCGGTGACTTGTAAACTTTAGAACTTGGCTTGTATACTATTCGAGACCACCATAATGAGTATTATTTATATAATTGGAATGACTTGTCTAAATTGGTAAAATTCTAGGATTACACCCAAATAGCCTTTATATGTTATGTGTTATTAACTAACTACACTGGTTAGTTAACCCCCGTATAAACCCTTTTGTTACTCTCATTTTTAGAGTAAGATACCCCTAGAAAAACATTCAGAGCCATTCCTTTCGTTTCTTACACCTATGTTTAAAATGTTTCGTTACACCCTTACACCTTAGCCTACCCTGTAGATTAGAATCCTTGGTTGGTTAATTGCTATAGGCAAAGTGTGTTTCCTTACGTTACCTGTGTTCGCGTGCGTAATTCATTATCTTTGGTTAGGTCGGGAAATTGCACATTGCAATTGGAGTGAAAGTAAATATTGTATATTTTGAGTCTTGTTTTTCGTGTGTTTACTACTTTCACTATTATCGTTATTTCTGAAGTATGAAAAGTATGGAAAAATTATCCGGAAAGAAAGTTATAGTGATGTGGTGAAATTTTACACATCTATGTTTATGTTTGAAAAAAAAAAAAAAAAAAAAAAAAATCGAAAAAATAAGAAAAGAAAAAGAAAGAAAGAAAAGTTGGAAGTTAGTTTTAACCAACTTATGTAAAGTTATGTAAGTGGTCGATATCACCACTATTTGTTGTACTATATTTATGGATTGAATGGGAATTGGCAGTTACGGGAACGCCAATTAAGGTTTATTCTTTGATTAAGATCTTGTTGAGTATAATTCGTGTCTACCTAAAGCGTGTGTTTCAAGTGTTAAAGCGTGAGTTATTCGATGATATGAGTCTTGTTCATGGGATGGTTGGGATAGTGATTAACCACACTTAGGATTTTAATTTATTTGTTTTGTTTATTTTTATTTTTACACCAATTTATATCCCAAATGTTATCCATACCCTTTATCATTCTTTATCCAACCGAACCTTTGATTTATTGAGATTAGGGATTTGAGCAATCTTAAGTATCGTAGTCGTGGATTCGGCTATGTATTTATGATTTTGTCGCCCTTTTTGATATATTATTATTGGTGAAGTTTGGACCTATCTTTAGCCTATTCGAGTTAAGGATTTGAGCAATTGCAAGTATCGTGTTCGTGGATTCGATCATGTATTTGTGATTTTGTCGCCTTTTCTGGAATTTGAAATCGATAGTGAAAAGAGAACAATTAACCCTTAAACCTAAAAACCCTTTTTACCGCTTTAGACTTGTTATTCCTTGGCTTTAGTGGAGGAGATGTGTATACTTGCCAAGCTTATGATAGAATATTCGTCACGACTGGACAGTTAAACGATTAGATTTGCTTTTATCAACTTATTTTATTTTACTTCTAATTCGTTAAGTGTTTGGTTGTGTGATTATGAAATAAACGAATACATGCTTAAACATAAAAATAAATCCTAACATCTTTTAGGATACATTTTCATAAGATTTAATCTAAGGTTTACTTGGGGACAAGTAAAGTTCAAGTGGGGGGATATTTGATGAACTCAAATAAGTACATTTTATTACTATCATTTATCCTATTAATTTGACTTGTTTTACTATATTATGTATGAGGATTGATACTTAATCGTTTACTTTTGTAATTCTCAGGTAAAAACAAGCATTTGGTGAAACTTGGCGATTTTGGACTAATAATGGAGCAAAACATGCATAATGTGAAGAGTCTACTGAAATGAAGAAGATCAAGACTAATCTGCTCCAGATGCGCCGCATCTCACTCATGACATGCGCCGCATCTCTATCAAGATATCACCAGATACGATCCAAGATACAAGAGGACATGCGCCGCATCTAATCATGGAGTTACGCCGCATCTTCTGGCGGTGTACGAATATTCCTGAATATTATAATCTTGGACCCCACGCGAAGTTAAGTACATGCGCCGCATCTACTCCTTAGATGCGCCGCATCTTCCCTCAGACAGAAACTATAAATACCCCAAAGCCAGACGAATTTCGGGTGCATTATCAGAGTTTCGAAGACCGAACAGGAAAAACCCTAGGACGAATTCAGTCAAGGAGGCAGCACAAGACACACCCAAATCAAAGATACAAGAGCTGTAAGAAGGTGCTGCATGTATTTAATTCATTAAGTAGTTTTGTTTTATTGTGTTAGCAAACTTTAATTCATCAGGATTGGTGGCTTGTGTAATGTGACAACGAAAGATTGCACTCCCTTTAATACTTGCTTTCCCATCAATTAAAGTTTATATGTTGATGTCTTTGGTTACTACTTATTAGTGCATTGATAACCTCTGTGTCTATTAGTGGCTTGCGGGCATTTGACTGCGGGACATAATGTGGCTCCCACGGTTATTACTAAATTGATCACTTAGGAATAACTTTTAGACATAAGTAATCATTAAGGGTTTACTCGCCGATAAGAATAGGACCAACGAGAAAGGGTTAATTACATACACTTCATATAAAGCTATCAATAAAACAAGTGACAATCTACTTAATCATAAGGACAGCCCTCTTATTGTCCCAAGTATCTATCTGTGTACGTGTGTGCTACTTGCTGATTCGTGCCTATTGGTTTATTTTATTATTTAATTGCAAACAAACCGTGCCAGTCTCTCAGGCTGAAACCCCCTTGCGTTAGGATATTAAAATACTGATTAGAATAACTAGATAATACGTTCCACTCTTAGTGATCGACACTCTACTTACCATTATATTCATACTGACCGGGTACACTGCTCGTTAAGTGTGTGTGTTATTGATAAGTCGGCTAAATATAAATTTAAAACTTGAGTAGGCATTAAAACTGCTAAACCGCAACGACACATCACGCGCATCAGTTAGGGTGGAGACTTGGGTTGTATAGTCAGCATGAAACCACTCAGGTGGGGTTCATGAATAGGTTGTTGCATGGGGAGTCGATGAGGAATGATTTTAGGTGTTCGTTGTTCTGGCCGACTATTGGGGATGGGATGTACACCTCGACTACTGTGGCATCTCAGATCAGGGAGCCTAGAGTTAGGTTGACCCATCGATGTCTCACCTACAGCTTGACAGGGCGTCACAGCTCTCACCACTGTGTCACTGCTTCTGATCTCTTCTACCTGTACACCATTTACTCTAATGATGTTTACTGCAACATCCCGTTTTGGGTTGCTAGCTTTCTGCATGGTGGAGTTGGGGAGAGGGAAGGAGACAGGATTTATGGTGGGATGTTTATCACCCGGCTGGCCCGATCGTATGGAGTCCTCAGGCCCGAGGTCATGAGGTATTTGAGTGGTGATGCATGCAGGACGGTGAAGGTGAGGTCCCTGAAGCAGATGGATGTGGTTATGGAGATGCATGATGGGACCTTTATGTGGTATCATCCAGGCGGTGATGAGGATGCTGGTGATGAGGATGATGAGGAGGAGGAGCCACAGCAGCAGCAGCATGGGGGTTATGAGGCCGGTACAGCTGATTACTACCGGCACATGAGCAGGGGGGATTGGCAGGCTCACCAGGGGACCTGGATGGGCCAGGTTGATACTTGGAGGACCAGGGTGGACGAGAGGTTCGACTGGATGTATGATCACACGGTTCGTCAGATGCAACATCTATCTACACGTGATCAGTTGGACCCACATCTGCAGATTGACCCTTTCCCGGGTCGTGAGCAGGATTACCCACCATATGGGTACTACGGGCACCTCCCTCCTGACTATGACTATCGCCAAGGTCCCCCACCCCAGTGATGCTTTAATTTGATGTTTTGATATTTGAACAATTGAAATTATGGTTGTATGATTTAGAACAATTGGGTCTGTAATAATTTAGGATAAGGCCTCTGTTGGCCTTTAAACATTTGTTACATTGATTTTATTTATTGCATGCAAGCCTTATTTGATTGCTTACTTTATTTGCTTTGTGTGTTTATTTACTTGTTTGTTTGTTTGTTTTTATTTGCTTCCGTATGTGTGTTTAATTTTTATTCTTATTGGTTCATGTTCAAAAGTAATTTGTGAAAATGCTTTATTTTGTTTTTAACTTCGTCTTAACTACATATAAAGGTATTTTGCAAAAGTTAAGTGTAAGGGAAATCTAAATCGGTTTATTAGAACACAAATGAACATGAATCGTAATAATAATAAATGAACATACATATTAGTATTTGTTTGAGTCAAATGCTTGTATCGAGTCATAGTGATGTTTTGCAGGATTTCCAGGAAGTAAGGTAAAGGTTTTTCCAGAAATTTTCCGGAAACTTAACATGAGAATTTTGTCAGGTCATTTCTGACGGCGTCAGGGTTTATAACCTGACGGCGTCAGATTTAATTTTCTGAAAATTTTTGAAAGTTTTGTTTTTATAAAAAGTTTTTATTAAATCTATAACTTATAATCTCCAGGAATCTGCAAAATTATCATTCCACAAGCATTATATCCTTATATATAGATTTATCCCGCCGATGTTATGCAGGTTTTCGTGTTTGTTTTCTCAGGTTTATCAGGTTATTTTGGACAAGGAAATGTTTTGGATCAAGCTTTTGGCGATGCATTAGTCATGGAGCTTCAACATTACCTTGGAAGAAGATCTAACCGTGTTACTACATTATCCACCAAGCGAATCAGGGGAGTATTTGATTTCATTCTTTTACTTTATTCTTTTACATCTTGTTATTTGAACATTGGGGACAATGTTCATCTTAAGTGTAAGGGGGGGTAAAAGTACGATTTTTAGAGAATACAATTGCGCTTGATTTTTGTTTGTTTGATGGTGGATGTGTAATAAAACTGAGATAAATACCTGTTAGGGTAATTTTAGTGCCAAATTTAAAATTTTTTACAACATATAGGAGTGAAACTTTGATCTTAATGAGCGTCTCACGGATAGGAGTTATATGACTAGCACAAAAACCGTACCACTAAAAAATTTTCCACCCCCAAATATGTGAGGTTCGCCCCTAGAATTGGTAGGAAAAGCATTTTGCTATGATGTGTGTACCGGTAGCACTTAGATTCTAGAACTTGCGTTAGGACCATTCCGAGGCCACAAGTGAGACTACATTCGTGTAGTTAGATTTACTACATGATAAGAGGCATTAGGATTAACCCATTGTTTTACACCTGTGTTTTTGTTATAATTACTTTGGCTACATTGGTCAAGTAATTCTCCCACACCCTTTGCGTTGTACTCATTTTTAGTACACGATACCCCTAATACACCCCTCAGAGCCTATCTTTTCGTTTCGACCTTTAAGCATTTTACTTAAAGGAAGAATTTGTTACACCCCACTGAAAAGTACACCCAAATCGCCTTAGCCTACCTTGTATGCACTCATTTTTAGTGCATTATTGTGACAACATTTGTTTAAACCCAAGTTAATTATCTAATTGATTACATGGTTGCTAAGTCGAGTCATATCCTTGTACATATTGTTTTGGGACGATTGGGACTCATGGGTAAAGTACTAGTGTAATGGAGTAATGGGGAAGAACATCATTTATTACCCCATACGTGCTTAATATTTTAAAAGTACTCCAAGTTTTTCAATTATCTTAATTCGAGTCATTAGAATAGTTAATTGTAAAGTTATGTAAAAGTTCAAGTGTAAGGGGAATGCAATGCCCCTATGATGTATTATTTTGGATGGTAGGGTAAGAATGTATGAAAAAAAAAAAAAAAAAAAAAAAAAAAAAAAAAAAAAAAAAAATTGAAAAAAAAATCAAGAAAAATACAAAAAAATGAGAAAAAGAAAAATAGAAAAAACATACGGACTACCATCCCGTTTCATTTTATATTTATTTTATGTTTTTGTTATTTTGTTTTTAGCTTAAGATCGAGTCGAGTCTTGGCTTAGCAACATTGTATAGTACATGTAATTGATCAAGATCTTTAACTCGCCACCAGTAAAATATCATTTATCCAACAAAACCGTGTTTTCCTTTTCCCTACACCTAACGTTATAACCCATTTAAAAGCCCTCTTTGATAGTTTATCTTAGGTGCTTACGCCTAGTGGAGGAGGTTTTTGATCCTTTCCCAAGCCTATGGTAATCTATTTGCTATGACAGGTAGTGAGAGATATTATCCGTTTCCATTTATGAGATTTATTTTGATGACACTTGAGAGATGTGAGTATCTAAACACTACTTGTGAGGTGCTAGTTTGTAATCTCCGTGCTTATTATGATTAAAGTGGAACGAATATTTGTTGTAATTACTTTTATGTTAGCATTAAATGACCCCTAACTTATATTTTTATTAGAATAAAAGCGCATTTGCTTGAGGACAAGCAAATCTCAAGTGTAAGGGTATTTGATGAAGCGAAAAGTGTACCGCTTTTAAGGGGTCATTTAAGCCCTAAATCGTATTTATTTGATCAAATATCGCCCTAAATCGTTCCTTTTGTCATTTTAGGTACTTTTGAGAAGAAATCTGGAAAAGGAAGCATTTTGGACGTTTTTGGAGCATAAAAGTGAAGAAAACGGCAATGTCTCAAAAATCGGCTGAAAGTTACCTTTGACGGCGTCATATTTAACCCTGGACGGCGTCATGGCTTGGCAAAAGTGGTGGATGTGAAATTTACTCATGATAAGCCAGAGAAATTGCATGGAAATTCTGACGGCGTCACCCTTTAATTTGATCAAGGTCGTCACGTTATAAATTAAAGAGGGACGGCGTCACGTTCATAGTCTGACGGCGTCAAGCCTTGATAAGCCAGAACGGATTTTGGAGAGCTAAAGAGGGACGGCGTCAAGAAGGTCATCCGAGAACCCTAAAAGCGGCGAGGTGACGGCGTCACACTCCATAACGTGACGCCGTCAGATCCAGAAATCTATATATAGTTTTGCAATTCTTTGTTATTATTGTGGAACTTATTGTGGAACTTATTGGGGAACTTTGTGTGTGAAAACCCTAGGACGAATTTGGCAGCTCTTTCAAGGCTTTTTGCCTTGAGATCTTCCATGTTACATTGAAGATAAGTTATCAATTAATCATTCAATATGTCTATGTGTTGTTTGATTCTATCTTATTCTTGTCTTTTGTTTAACATGTTAGGCTAGATTTATCTTGTGTTTGCTTAGATCTAATGAAACCTAGCTATTGATTATTGGTTATTAGTGTGTTGTTAGTTGTATTGGATGATTGTTCATCTATGTTAGGCTTAAGAAAACTGGCTAACTTCCTATTCGGTAACTTGCTTGAACGTCATAAGAAACATGAACCAATGCGTACTAAAGGTTTTTATGGTTGTATTTAATGCTCAAGCGAATTCTAGTGATCCCATGTTAGGAGCTTCCTAGCCGGCTCGACATAGGAGTGAAGTAGGAGCTTGTAGAGTTGGGGAAGTACGTACGCCACCCCACGAATGGTATTAAGGAATACACCCGTCATCCACGCGACTAATACACACTAATCAACCGGTAAAAGATAGTTAGGGAGTAAGGAAATCTAAGTAAACACATTTCCCTCCACATAAGTTTTCACCAACATTTTCATTTTCTGTTATTTTATTTTATTTGTATTCGTAGTAATTTGGGTTAGTTGACTAGCAACTAATTCCGCCCACTCTTTCAAACCCGAGATTTTACTTGCTTTCATAAAAAATATAAAAAACATAAAAAGAATCTTCTCTCACCCTTAGACCTATTAAAGTAGTTTTTCATACCTAACGAACACTATTCCCTGTGGAGAACGATCAATCCCCCGTACTTACCACTACACTATACTACATCGGTCAGGTACACTGCCTGGTGGGGTTGTAAGCCTCTTGAGATCCCTCGAGAGGTAAAACCTGTTGTATGGTCGCAAAACCACGCATCAAGTTTTTGGCGCCGCTGCCGGGGAATAGTTATTGTTTAGGTTGAATTTTTATTTTATAGGTCTACTCACTAGATTCCTTTCTAGTGAGATTTTTATTTTATTTTTCTAGGTTTTCTTTAGTCTATCTATTTTCTTCGTTTCTTTGTTCGTAACCATTACCATTCGACATCATGGAAGATGGTAATATCCTTGATCCCAACAACCCACCACCACAACAAGAACCACCTCCTAGAGCCCGTACTTTAGGAGAGTACTCCCGTCCTAGCCACCATGGCTATCGAAACACCATTGAGCTCACTCAAGGAGCCAATGTCACACCCTTGCGATCCGACACCATCCGGTTGGTGCAAAGCGGATGCGCATTCCATGGACTTCGTTCTGAAGATCCTAATCAACATCTCAAGGACTTTCTCAAAATTGTTGATTCTATAGACCTTGATGTTGCCACTCGAGAGACGACCCGACTTCGTCTCTTTCAATTCTCTCTGCGGGACCAAGCTAGTCAATGGCTAGAGCGTCAACCCGCAGGATCCATCACCTCTTGGGATGATCTCACCACTCGTTTCCTTGCTCAGTTTTTCCCACCGGGAAGAACCACCAAGCTAAGGAATGATATCTTGATGTTCCAACAACGTCAAGGCGAAACTCTCTACGAGGCATGGACTCGATTCAAGGACTTACTCCAAAAAGTCCCTCACCATGGCATGGATCCTTGGCTACAAGTCCAAATCTTCTATGATGGTGTCAATCATCAAACTAGAAGAGCCATAGATTACGCCGCCAATGGGAGACTGAGCAGGCTCAGTGTCGATAAGTGCTGGGAAGTCATTGAGGACTTAGCACAGTACGAAGAAGAAGAATGGAATGACTCAACGTTCTCGGAAGAAGGGATTTTAAATTGCATGAGTGCAACCCAAGAACAGCTGTTCGAAAACATAAAAAGGCAGGTTGAGAGCTTAATGAAAGCTGAGACACCTACGGCTGATGAAAATCCCGATGAGTGCGTGAACACAATTGGTAAACATACGTTTCATCAATTCTCACGACAAGATGAGTTTGAAGGGATAATGCTAACTTTCGTGAACAACCAAGAAAGGCGGATCCAAGAATTAGAGACTCACTTGAAAAACACCCAAGATATGTTCATGGAACTAGCAGAAAAGTTTATCATGAGAATAAGGGAGAAAATTCAGGAAGAAGCCTCACACAAAAAGATCGAGAAGATCTTTGAATTCCCGGTCCCTAATGAACCATACAACGAATGGGATGATGAAACCCCTCTCCCCGAGCCTTCACTTTTAAAACCCTCTTATCTATTTGGATCCTCTCGCGAGAAAAAGAATTCTCAAGATCGTAGCATTTTCGTGGGAAGCATGGTTTTCACGCTCCCTAACTTTCATGAAGCTAGGAAACGATCTTTTGGCTTTAAGCCAGGTGTGAGAAGAACTCAACTAAGGCACACCCTCATTGCAAAAACCCCCTGGAAAAGTTCCTCTCACTCCCTGAATACCTGCCGTGATGGAAATTGGAACCTGAATGTGACGTCAACCGGCCCTTTTCAACATTTTACCACATCCCGTGACAGTAACAAAACATTTGACCCAGGAGGAACTTGTTAACGAGACTAGCTATCAGGATTATTGACCCTGACTAGCTGCTCCTTTAAAGTACGAGGGGCTCATTTGTAAACTGGCACAAAGTAGTAAATTACGCTGATCTGACGGCGTCAGGATTTGAACGTGACGCCGTCACCCCGTCTGCACAGCAATAATAACTTTATTTCCATCACTTTCATCACAAACCCCACAAACCATATCCACTCCAACACCACCTCCGAATTCCCCAGGACAAATTCGCCAATTTCCGCTTCCAATCTTCACGTGGTAAGTAATTTTTACTCATTCTTTTCGCTTCAATTACTCATAGGATTTGTAAATTTCGAAAATCCCCAACTCATGAAACCCTAGGATTGATTCATGCTTAGAACTCATAATGTCCTTTAATTAGTGTTATTTAGCAATAATTAAAGCATTTGACGATTGGCAATCAATTGGGTCTATTCACTGATGGGGAGGCCACGAATTTGAACCATAACCTATGATCCAATCACTCATTTTGCTGTAAAAAGGGGCGTTTGGTTTATAAGCTTAAAGTTTGAATATTGATTTTTCCCTCGTAATTTCGGATTTGAAATTGGTCGAATCTGACGGCGTCACCTAGCAAAGGGTGACGGCGTCAGACCTGTCTGATGCTCCACCAAATCTTTAATTCACATATTAACACTTTTGTTCCTCCCTGCTTTGTTCCAGATAATGAGTAAGCGTCAAAGACCTAGCCGAGGGAGTTCTTCCAGGTCTCAACAAGAGAACTTTGGGGACACGGTCCTCAGTTGGGGTATCTTTGATAATGATGCCGCCACAACTAAATATACCCAACTGCTGCAGCATAAGGTTGAAAATGGAGCTATTGTAGATTGGAGTTTTCTGAGGGGAGAAGGTCTTGAGCAAACTTTTCTCCAAAGCTTTCAGACGGATGAATTTACCGGCCCTCAGTGGGAAAGACTGTTTAGGATTCAAGAGCCGGTCTATGAAGAGTTGGTACGTGAATTCTTTGCCACTTTTCATTTTGACATGGCTGAGGCTAGGACCGATGTGGGCGGGACCACCATCTATTTCAGGCTGGGGGGAGAGCTTAGGACGTGCTCGGTTACTGAGTTTGGGTGGAGACTTGGGTTATATAGTCAGCATGAAACCACTCAGGTGGGGTTCATGAATAGGTTGTTGCATGGGGAGTCGACGAGGAATGATTTTAGATGTTCCATGTTCTGGCCGACTATTGGGGATGGGATGTACACCTCGACTACTGTGGCATCTCAGATCAGGGAGCCTAGAGTTAGGTTGACCCATCGATGTCTCACCTACAGCTTGACAGGGCGTCACAGCTCTCACCACCGTGTCACTGCTTCTGATCTCTTCTACCTGTACACCATTTACTCTAATGATGTTTACTGCAACATCCCGTTTTGGGTTGCTAGCTTTCTGCATGGTGGAGTTGGGGAGAGGGAAGGAGACAGGATTTATGGTGGGATGTTTATCACCCGGCTGGCCCGATCGTATGGAGTCCTCAGGCCCGAGGTCATGAGGTATTTGAGTGGTGATGCATGCAGGACGGTGAAGGTGAGGTCCCTGAAGCAGATGGATGTGGTTATGGAGATGCATGATGGGACCTTTATGTGGTATCATCCAGGCGGTGATGAGGATGCTGGTGATGAGGATGATGAGGAGGAGGAGCCACAGCAGCAGCAGCATGGGGGTTATGAGGCCGGTACAGCTGATTACTACCGGCACATGAGCAGGGGGGATTGGCAGGCTCACCAGGGGACCTGGATGGGCCAGGTTGATACTTGGAGGACCAGGGTGGACGAGAGGTTCGACTGGATGTATGATCACACGGTTCGTCAGATGCAGCATCTATCTACACGTGATCAGTTGGACCCACATCTGCAGATTGACCCTTTCCCGGGTCGTGAGCAGGATTACCCACCATATGGGTACTACGGGCACCTCCCTCCTGACTATGACTATCGCCAAGGTCCCCCACCCCAGTGATGCTTTAATTTGATGTTTTGATATTTGAACAATTGAAATTATGGTTGTATGATTTAGAACAATTGGGTCTGTAATAATTTAGGATAAGGCCTCTGTTGGCCTTTAAACATTTGTTACATTGATTTTATTTATTGCATGCAAGCCTTATTTGATTGCTTACTTTATTTGCTTTGTGTGTTTATTTACTTGTTTGTTTGTTTGTTTTTATTTGCTTCCGTATGTGTGTTTAATTTTTATTCTTATTGGTTCATGTTCAAAAGTAATTTGTGAAAATGCTTTATTTTGTTTTTAACTTCGTCTTAACTACATATAAAGGTATTTTGCAAAAGTTAAGTGTAAGGGAAATCTAAATCGGTTTATTAGAACACAAATGAACATGAATCGTAATAATAATAAATGAGCATACATATTAGTATTTGTTTGAGTCAAATGCTTGTATCGAGTCATAGTGATGTTTTGCAGGATTTCCAGGAAGTAAGGTAAAGGTTTTTCCAGAAATTTTCCGGAAACTTAACATGAGAATTTTGTCAGGTCATTTCTGACGGCGTCAGGGTTTATAACCTGACGGCGTCAGATTTAATTTTCTGAAAATTTTTGAATGTTTTGTTTTCATAAAAAGTTTTTATTAAATCTATAACTTATAATCTCCAGGAATCTGCAAAATTATCATTCCACAAGCATTATATCCTTATATATAGATTTATCCCGCCGATGTTATGCAGGTTTTCGTGTTTGTTTTCTCAGGTTTATCAGGTTATTTTGGACAAGGAAATGTTTTGGATCAAGCTTTTGGCGATGCATTAGTCATGAAGCTTCAACATTACCTTGGAAGAAGATCTAACCGTGTTACTACATTATCCACCAAGCGAATCAGGGGAGTATTTGATTTCATTCTTTTACTTTATTCTTTTACATCTTGTTATTTGAACATTGGGGACAATGTTCATCTTAAGTGTAAGGGGGGGTAAAAGTACGATTTTTAGAGAATACAATTGCGCTTGATTTTTGTTTGTTTGATGGTGGATGTGTAATAAAACTGAGATAAATACCTGTTAGGGTAATTTTAGTGCCAAATTTAAAATTTTTTACAACATATAGGAGTGAAACTTTGATCTTAATGAGCGTCTCACGGATAGGAGTTATATGACTAGCACAAAAACCGTACCACTAAAAAATTTTCCACCCCCAAATATGTGAGGTTCGCCCCTAGAATTGGTAGGAAAAGCATTTTGCTATGATGTGTGTACCGGTAGCACTTAGATTCTAGAACTTACGTTAGGACCATTCCGAGGCCACAAGTGAGACTACATTCGTGTAGTTAGATTTACTACATGATAAGAGGCATTAGGATTAACCCATTGTTTTACACCTGTGTTTTTGTTATAATTACTTTGGCTACATTGGTCAAGTAATTCTCCCACACCCTTTGCGTTGTACTCATTTTTAGTACACGATACCCCTAATACACCCCTCAGAGCCTATCTTTTCGTTTCGACCTTTAAGCATTTTACTTAAAGGAAGAATTTGTTACACCCCACTGAAAAGTACACCCAAATCGCCTTAGCCTACCTTGTATGCACTCATTTTTAGTGCATTATTGTGACAACATTTGTTTAAACCCAAGTTAATTATCTAATTGATTACATGGTTGCTAAGTCGAGTCATATCCTTGTACATATTGTTTTGGGACGATTGGGACTCATGGGTAAAGTACTAGTGTAATGGAGTAATGGGGAAGAACATCATTTATTACCCCATACGTGCTTAATATTTTAAAAGTACTCCAAGTTTTTCAATTATCTTAATTCGAGTCATTAGAATAGTTAATTGTAAAGTTATGTAAAAGTTCAAGTGTAAGGGGAATGCAATGCCCCTATGATGTATTATTTTGGATGGTAGGGTAAGAATGTATGAAAAAAAAAAAAAAAAAAAAAAAAAAAAAAAAAAAAAAAAAAAAAAAAAAAAATTGAAAAAAAAATCAAGAAAAATACAAAAAAATGAGAAAAAGAAAAATAGAAAAAACATACGGACTACCATCCCGTTTCATTTTATATTTATTTTATGTTTTTGTTATTTTATTTTTAGCTTAAGATCGAGTCGAGTCTTGGCTTAGCAACATTGTATAGTACATGTAATTGATCAAGATCTTTAACTCGCCACCAGTAAAATATCCTTTATCCAACAAAACCGTGTTTTCCTTTTCCCTACACCTAACGTTATAACCCATTTAAAAGCCCTCTTTGATAGTTTATCTTAGGTGCTTACGCCTAGTGGAGGAGGTTTTTGATCCTTTCCCAAGCCTATGGTAATCTATTTGCTATGACAGGTAGTGAGAGATATTATCCGTTTCCATTTATGAGATTTATTTTGATGACACTTGAGAGATGTGAGTATCTAAACACTACTTGTGAGGTGCTAGTTTGTAATCTCCGTGCTTATTATGATTAAAGTGGAACGAATATTTGTTGTAATTACTTTTATGTTAGCATTAAATGACCCCTAACTTGTATTTTGATTAGAATAAAAGCGCATTTGCTTGAGGACAAGCAAATCTCAAGTGTAAGGGTATTTGATGAAGCGAAAAGTGTACCGCTTTTAAGGGGTCATTTAAGCCCTAAATCGTATTTATTTGATCAAATATCGCCCTAAATCGTTCCTTTTGTCATTTTAGGTACTTTTGAGAAGAAATCTGGAAAAGGAAGCATTTTGGACGTTTTTGGAGCATAAAAGTGAAGAAAACGGCAAAGTCTCAAAAATCGGCTGAAAGTTACCTTTGACGGCGTCATATTTAACCCTGGACGGCGTCATGGCTTGGCAAAAGTGGTGGATGTGAAATTTACTCATGATAAGCCAGAGAAATTGCATGGAAATTATGACGGCGTCACCCTTTAATTTGATCAAGGTCGTCACGTTATAAATTAAAGAGGGACGGCGTCACGTTCATAGTCTGACGGCGTCAAGCCTTGATAAGCCAGAACGGATTTTGGAGAGCTAAAGAGGGACGGCGTCAAGAAGGTCATCCGAGAACCCTAAAAGCGGCGAGGTGACGGCGTCACACTCCATCACGTGACGCCGTCAGATCCAAAAATCTATATATAGTTTTGCAATTCTTTGTTATTATTGTGGAACTTATTGTGGAACTTATTGGGGAACTTTGTGTGTGAAAACCCTAGGACGAATTTGGCAGCTCTTTCAAGGCTTTTTGCCTTAAGATCTTCCATGTTACATTGAAGATAAGTTATCAATTAATCATTCAATATGTCTATGTGTTGTTTGATTCTATCTTATTCTTGTCTTTTGTTTAACATGTTAGGCTAGATTTGTCTTGTGTTTGCTTAGATCTAATGAAACCTAGCTATTGATTATTGGTTATTAGTGTGTTGTTAGTTGTATTGGATGATTGTTCATCTATGTTAGGCTTAAGAAAACTGGCTAACTTCCTATTCGGTAACTTGCTTGAACATCTTAAGAAACATGAACCAATGCGTACTAAAGGTTTTTATGGTTGTATTTAATGCACAAGCGAATTCTAGTGATCCCATGTTAGGAGCTTCCTAGCCGGCTCGACATAGGAGTGAAGTAGGAGCTTGTAGAGTTGGGGAAGTACGTACGCCACCCCACGAATGGTATTAAGGAATACACCCGTCATCCACGTGACTAATACACACTAATCAACCGGTAAAAGATAGTTAGGGAGTAAGGAAATCTAAGTAAACACATTTCCCTCCACATAAGTTTTCACCAACATTTTCATTTTCTGTTATTTTATTTTATTTGCATTCGTAGTAATTTGGGTTAGTTGACTAGCAACTAATTCCGCCCACTCTTTCAAACCCGAGATTTTACTTGCTTTCATAAAAAACATAAAAAGAATCTTCTCTCACCCTTAGACCTATTAAAGTAGTTTTTCATACCTAACGAACACTATTCCCTGTGGAGAACGATCAATCCCCCGTACTTACCACTACACTATACTACATCGGTCAGGTACACTGCCTGGTGGGGTTGTAAGCCTCTTGAGATCCCTCGAGAGGTAAAACCTGTTGTAAGGTCGCAAAACCACGCATCAAAACCCACTTAAATCACTAACTTGTGAGGGATTACTTACTTGATAATCAAAGTTAAGAAGGACCATAAACATGGGTCCTTTATCTTCTCCATCATAAGCCATCACCTAGCTCGATCTTTCCCTCCTTTTCTTGGTCTAGAACCGGCCTTCTCAAAGACCCAAGAGATATGTGGATTTCTCTAGAAATCCTTGGATATATCTAGCTAAAACACAAGTTTGGGTCAAAGGCAAGAATGGCCCCTCAAGTTCCATTCCTTCTAATTTGGCCACAACTAATTTATAACACACTTATCACAATGGCAACTTAGGCCCCTTTAGTTACACATCATATTTACATTACCACTTTAGTCATACTTTGACTATCGGGTTTGACTAAAACGTTACATTTGTTGACTGGCCAATCGTATAAGGTCTTGTCTACTTTCATCTAGGGTGAGGTCCCAACACCCGGGAAACGGGTCTAACAGGTTTTTAGCCAAAACCGGAAAAGAAAAAAAACTGGAGAAAGTGACCTTACTGTGCTACGATTTTGTCCTCTTTCTCTAGCGTTTTGACCAAGATAGCGACAGGTCTGTTTTCTAGTGACTTGCGTTTTGTGTGTGGCGACTTGTGTCAGTCAAGGTTGCGATTTGTCCTGTTTCCAAAAGTTGCGATTTGTTATCTAGTGACTTGGGTTTTGTGTGTGGCGACTTGTGTCAGTCAAAGTTGCGACTTATGTCTAAAATATTAGTTGCGATTTGAAGAAATTTGTGGCCTAACCTAAACCAAATGCTGCCAATATTTCATGAAATGTTGCGACTTATCCATTGCAAAAAGAAAAAGAATAAAGATGAAGCAGAATCGTTGACCTCAACCACAACAAATTCCGCAGCAACAAGAACAAACCAGGTTATCATTTCACAACGACAACAACAATCACAACTTATCAATCACTAACCACGAGACCAAGTCAAAGTGTTTACAAATGCAGAATTCAAGACGAAACAAGAAAATATCCATATCAAATACAAATTTTACAACAACAAGCTTCAGGAAAACAACAAAACCTCTCATCTAACCTATCTCACTCATTTTTATCTTCGGTCTTCATCTCAGCTTGCCATAAACTAATAACAACAAGAAAACAACTTACAACACACGACCTACCCGAGACCTCAATCAAAAAGATCTTGAAGCCATAAGTATTCCTTGTGATCTTCTAAGCTGGTATTATAATGGTGTTAGGGTGTGGCTACAGGACATCCAATCTCTCTATGTGTCGATTAAACATGTAAGGATGAAAGAGAGGTGTTGTACGACTGGTTAATTGCGATTGTTATTCATTTTTTATGGAGATCGATTCTTATGTTTAGGGTTTGTATTTGGAGGCTGAGTGAAAGAAAGAGGAGGAGGCGGAGTAAAATATGATTAGGGTTAGTGATAAGATGGTTTAGTGATAGTTAAATACCCGAAGTTATAGGGTGTGGGTGTTTTCCTTGGATCTGGTATGATTGAAGTAAGTTGGATCAAGACATCCGGATACAGTTTTCATTGTGGGCCTATGAACCATAATGGTTATGGTCTGGATCAATGTGTAGGCTGCATTGCACATGGACTATCAAAATGGTACAATCCTAACTTTAGTTTTGGACCGCGTAGTTTATTTGCTATATTGGGCTTTGAATTGTTATCTTAACTGTTGGGCTGCCATGTAAGATGGACTGGACTTGCTGAGCTTGTGAATCAAGTATCTCATTTTGGTTTTTGGATATTGAGCTGCAAATACACAAACGTGAATTATCAATGTGGTATCCAAATTTATTTTTAGATACAACGTTATTGATAATATTTGGCATATATGAGTGGTATGTTTGGATCTACAAAACTTCACGAGGATACACACGTCACGGCTTGTATTTGGGTATATGAATGTCAAAGTGATCATGAGTTGTGGATTTGCCAGTGTTGCCCTATTGGTGCCTGCGATTTGAGTGAGCCTGCAATTTGATCCTTGCGATTTGAGTTACAGTTGTCAAATTGCGATTTGGTTAATTGCAAATTGACAAGTTGCTATTTGACTTGTTGCGACTTGACTGATTGCAATTTGACCAGTTGCGATTTGACGTTGCGAGTTGACACTTGCGATTTGACTAATTGCGATTTGGTTGATTGTAATCTGACTTGTTGCAAATTCACGAACTGTGACTTGACTTGTTGCGATTTGATCAAGTTATGATTTGACTTCTATGACTTGAATTTCGAAGATTAGTATTGCAGTTCACTCTAGGCTATTCTTGTTGATTTCACGATTTCTCTTGTAGATTTTAGAAAATCCCGCGAAAGATTCGATTTCTCGGTTTAAATCTCAAGAGTAGTAAAATCCCGTCAAATTAATTTTGGACAAGTATGCTGGACTTGGATTTAGACATAATAAAACTTACGGGGTTTGACTATATTTTCGAGATAAGTTTGTGCTTCGAGATCGGCAGAAATTGGGTAATTATGGTAACTTGGTTGGTTTGTAAATTCTCGAGTTGGTGTACTTAGTGTCACAAACATCTCGGGGTTGGATGGATGCACGATGTTTGATGACCCTTGCTCGAGCGTATTTATGGTGATTAGACTTGGATGTTCAAGAAGTTGATATATACAATAAAGGATGGAAGGTTGGGTATATATCACTACCTATATTTAAAGGAGTTACGTTGTTTAGCTCAATATAGGTTCTAAATCACAAATTTAGTGCAAGTATAAGTCACGGACTTGTCCTTTCTCAAGCTTCATCAAGTGATTGTTGTTTCTCAAGCTTCTAATGGGATTGTAGTACAAGATCTTCTCAAGAGGTGGTCAGACTTAAAAACAGGAGGTGGAGTGTTCAGAGACATGTTTTAACCTTTTACACACTTTAAAGTTAAACACATTTCATCAAGCGGTTTTAGCATATTATGAGCTTCAGGGAATTTTTTAATCTGCTAAACCATTGATGGGGAGACAAACGAGGGGTTACTACAAGAGAGTCTTAATCACCATCCTCCTTGCAGTAATTTTATTTGCCTCTTTCCATGTATGTGCCTGACAAATTCACAACCATCACGGACTCTCAGCTTTGACAAAAAGGTCATTGCATGCCCTTTTTGAGGGGGAGAATTAGCGCGTGTTTTCTAGCGGTTCAGTCTCCAGCGGTGTGAATCTTAGTGGTTCCGGTTACAGCGGGTCAGCTCGTAGTGGTTCAGTCTCCAGCGGTTTGAATCTTAGCGGTTCCGGTTACAGCGGTTCAGGATTCAGTGGTTCAGTCTCCAGCGGTTTGAATCCTAGTGGTTCCAGGTTCAGTGGTTTAGTTTTTAAGCGGTTTGGGTCTTAGCGACTTGCCTAAGGTTTCAGCAGTTTGATACTTACTGTTGTGCAGTTTGTTCTTGAATTTATTTCTCGGTTAAATCTCAAGAACTGTAAAATCCTGTATACAGTATGACAACTATACCAAGCACTGCATCTGATGACATCCAAGCAGCTGGGTCAGAAAGCTATGCTTGACAGGACTGACTATGAGTCATGGGCACTGCTAAGAATTAGCGCATGTTTTTTCTCTTTTTGGCTAGTCAACATCACAAGATGATCATGAAGTTCATTTGGTATTCCTCATTTGAGATTGAAGCTGAATTCCACGAAGGCGTCTACTTATTTTATCTTGAAGTCGGGGTTGGTTGGATGCATGACCTTCAATGATAACTTGCTCGTGCTTAAAATTTAAGTTGAAGACTTAGGTTATCTAGTTACCAACATTCGGGGTAACTATCACTTAAGAGTTCCGTTGGAGTACTCAGTGTCACACGTCAATGACGTTGTCGATAATCGCAAGAGGTGTTAAGGTCTCATACTTTGGTTGGGTATTGAGTACATTGAGATTTGCTTGGAGCATTAATTCTCTACACCGTTCTTCTAACATTAGTGCAAGCTTAAGTAACGAATTTGGGGACTTCTACCTCATTGTTCAATATTGGTATATTGGGTTTCCTTCATCAAGTGGTCACAAATAGTTGTCTGAGTGCGAGGTTGGTTAGTTGGCCAAAGTATTTAAAAGTTGTGATGCGCTCAGTAATTCTCATGGGATATTCTTAACCCAAACTGATATTCGCCAAAATCAAATCAGTCATGCCACATTCAATTTGTTACTGTCTCACGGTTTCTTCTTGGTTTTGTAAAATCCCGCGAAAGAACTTATTTCTCGATTTAAATCATAGATTTGTAAAATCCCGTGATGATGGGTTACGCGCTCTTGATCATGATCGGGTTAAAACCATTATCAACGTTCAGCTAAAACATCATAAAGGGCTAGATCGGGGCATTTAAACGACAAGATGTGACTACGGCGTTAATTCATTATTATTTATTTGAGGCTGAAGTGAAATTTCATGGGTGCGTGTACTTAGTATCTGAAGATATCGGGGAGGTTGGATGAAGATTCTTCGAGATCCTTGTTCGAGCTTTCAACATTTACAATGACGAGGACTTGGATATCTAGTTATTTTTTCTTTCTCTCTATTACAAAATAACTATCACTTTAAGGAGTTACGTTGTAGTGCTCAGTGTCACACGAAGTTGTGGATATCCAAGAGGTGATGTACATCTTATACTTGATGGTTGGTTGGTTGAAGAGTATAGAGTACTTAGGGATTCAATGTTGCACGAAGTCTCTACACCGCTCTTTGTCATGCATTAGTACAAGTTTAAGTCACAAGTTCGGGTTATGTTACTTCAGTCTCAAGTTCATCATATTGGGTTTTTCTCCATCAGTGGTCACGACATCAAGCCGACAAAATGATAATGGGGTTGGTAACGAGTTAAATGAGAGAGGTAAAAGAGAGAGATGACGTCTGTACACATCAGTGCAGGCCTCGCTCTTCATCATAATGACGTCTGAACACATCAGTTCAGGCCTCGTTCTTCATTGGCTATGACGTCTGTACACATCAGTGCAGGCCTCGTTCTTCATCGACAATGACGTCTGAATACATCAGTTCAGGCCTCGCTCTTCAATGACAATGGCGTCTGCTGACATCTCTTCAGGCCCCATTCAGCAAAGAAAAGAAAAGTGTACACTTGAGTGCACTTTATCTTCAAAAGAAGTTGAGTCTTCTTATTTATGGCCATTCTCATCATCAAGTTTCATGCTCTTTCCGTGCTTATTCAGTCTTCAAGTGGATCGACGCATATTGGAGTATACTACTATTCACTTATTCAACCAAAAATTGTAGTTGACAGGCATATGCAATTTTTGAGGGGGGGGAAAGGGTGAATAAACAACATGTCAGTCTTCAAGTACCGTCAAGTGGAGCTACTTACCGTTGATGGTATTCATATTCACTAGTTCAATCATCAAAAATTGCAGTTGGCAGGCATATGCAATTTTTGAGGGTGGGAATGGGTGAATATTAATCTACATGTTGATTGATGATTGAGAAATGGTCATACGACTCCTGAATACGTCAATTCAGGAGTCATGCAAACCATGGTTCTCCAACACTACATCTTCCTCCGTCTATCAAGGTGTTGAAGAATATGGTCATGGAATGCTAATCGACATCGTCTCACGGGCTGGTACAATCAGCAACAAAGGGTTTCTAGTCAATGCTTCATGTACACGTCATTACGCTGCATGTACACATCATGATGATGATTCCGATTAATCGTAACCATCATGGGGGAGAGAAATGTGTACACCAAGGACGCACAACAGGTTCACATGATCGGGCTTAATCATTTATTCCGGTGTTGATAACTACAGAGATGATCAGTGGTTCAACTTGTTACCTTGGTATTAACGTTTCACTGTTACGTCATGGGCTGGTTAATCGTAACCATCAGGGGAGAGAGAATGTGTACATCAAGGACGAACAACAGGTTCACGTGATCAGGGCTTAATATCCAAGGATGGATACATACTATAGATGATCAGTGGTTCAACTTGTTACTTTGGTGTTATACTAAAGACTGAAGAAGGTCGAGTCGTCAGTCTATTCTACATTCTCTGTTGTGTGTTATCATCTCATGTGTATGCTGCGGGCTGATGGGTAATATGTAAGGTTACTGGAAGGCATTTGGTGAGATAAAGATGGTTGGTATTCTGTTCCTCCATATTGGGCAATCTTGAAGAAGGTCGAGTCTTCAGTCTACTCTACATTCTCCGCTATGTGTTAGAAGACTAAAGACGGCATGCATTTGGTTATCAAAAGACTTCTTCATATTATGGGCATTCATCCAAAGTCTTCTTCCTATTATGGGTGTTCATCAGAAAGGTTGTCAGATTGGGGGAGAGCACTAATTAGGGGAGAGTGATAAGCCAGTATTAATCCCTAATTAAATGTGCTCACATTACTCTTCAGCAAGTAAAGTGATGGCAGCGAAAAAGATCCAGGATGCTGAGGAGTAATGGTTTTGTTTCGTATCCTTGTATATATTTGCTTCATACATTTTTGTTCATATCTTATACCATTTTGTAAATATATATATAGAAATCCTGCAATTTGTAAATAGAGAATCGTAAAACCAGAAAAACCATAAAAATTGATAAATAGAAAATACCAAAAATAGTTTCACCTAGGCATGTCTTTTGTTTATCGATAACATTTACGGACTTACAAATGTCATTCAATAATGGCACGGGCCTTTAAATGAAGCTCGAGCAGAAGTTAAAATGGATTGTTAAAACATGTCTAAATGGCTTGCTATTACTTTAGATAGCATCCCGCGTTTCAAAATGGGGAAAGCACATCGACAAAAAGACAGTTGTTCCTCTCACTGGGTGATGTTCACCCGGGCATGGATTACTTTATATCCATGTTCTTCCTGATTTGATGTACGTTTCAGTGCATCATTTCTTGTATAAGAAGAGAAGTCTTCTATACATCGCAAGCACTTTCCAATCTATGATTCTTCAGGAAAGCACTTGTATGAAAACTTGGTGGTACCATGATTTTTGAATATCAACCTGAATTGAACTTTTCATAAAAATCTATCACTCAATCAATGACCACAGCTATTTAAATAGAAGACGGGTCATCGATTGAGGGGGAGAGTGATGATTTTCAAAATTCTATATCATCAAAACATGATACTTTGTACCAAATAAGCAGTGAATTTTATGAAACTTGTTGCTATGTGTCAGTGTATGATTTTTGTTAAATTCAAAATCTTTCAAACTTATCATACCTGACACTAACATTCTCCCTCATTAATTGAGGGGGAGCATCGTCATATTCCACTATCAGAATACATGTTAAACCTGACCACATTTTCTCCCTAATTTTCTAAACATATTTAAATCAATTGGGATCACAAATCTCAAAAGGTTTGAAATTTTTGATCGGGGGAGAGAATGTGATTTAAATATGAAATCTGATAAAAATGTGATGTTTTGGACCTAAATGTAAGCTCTCCCATATGTGCTAAACTCTTTCGTATATCGATGCACATATTGAGGGGGAGCAAATGGTTTGTGGTAATAAAAAGGATTTGGCATCTCATGTGAGCACGGCTCAGACTTCACCAATGAATTGACGAAACACAAACTGTCATTAATCGAAAGGATGCGTCCTGGCCGGGTAATAATTTCAAGCTGGTCTAACCAGTGATGTAAGCGTGTCTCGAAGAGGACGTATCTGAGTAGAGTGTATCGTTTCGAGAAACTTTCTATGGACTTGACCAGGCCGGGTAATAATTTCAAGCTAGTCTAACTAGTGATGTAAGCGTGTCTCGAATCGGTCATGTTCAATGAAAGTGGATCAATTCAAAAAGTGCAATCTCTACCCAACATGTGCAAATTTTAATTTAAAAAATATGGGCACATGTTAAGGGGGAGAATTTGAAAAATATAAAACTCTCAAAGTGTTAGCAAAATGTGTTTCATAATCATGAACACTTTGAGAGATTTTTCAAAGATTTGGTAAATGGAAACATAGGATAGTCATGAAGTTATAAGGTGGCTAAGGTTAGGAAAACCGTCCTATGATCCGCCAGAGCCGGAGGGATCTACCCAAGGACAATACCAAATAGTTAGTATTAGAAAGTCCTTAGGTATGATATGAAAAAAGGAGTAATATGAGAAAGGAGAAAGAAGGGGTTGAAGAATTAAAAAGAAATGAAATGAGAAAGGGTGAAAAGAAATAGCCCTCCAATTATTCAACCTTAGGGCAGAAACCGGGTTCAATACATATGCTACTGGTTGTTACCAAGGTAACACCGGTATTGAAGACAAGACGTCATGGACCCAGTGACGCACTGCACTAAACCTTCTAACCACTCAAGTTCTCTTAAAAGGACTTGTTTCATTCTCACGGGGAAACCTGCATAATCTATCGACCGCTCATTACGAGTTGTGTTGATATTGAAACAGGAGACACCGCTCCAGTCTCCGACTACCAAAAATGCACTTATCGAGTCTAGAGCCACGAGATGCATCATAAGATCTCATAGGAACACGTGTTACTTCTACACTGGGTGTTCAACATTAAGGACACCAGTTGTAAACTTATGAGTCCTACGCAGATCTTAGCAATCTGCCAGAACATTCATGAGGGAATTTACAAATGTAACTCTTAGTGATTGAATGGAAATTCCTGCCAGGGTCAACATCAAACAGCCCTGAAAGCAGGTCACTTCGGTAATTCCTTGTGGATTACGCTTAGTGGTCGTGGCGGTTTCAAACGGTCTACAGTCGTGGAGTGATCTCCAGCGACTCACCTAATCGTTGATTTGCTACGTTAAATCTTTAAAACCCTCTGTGGGTTTCCGATTTAGGAACGGTCTTTGTAAGGTTTAGAGAGAGTTTTCACACTATGCTGTTAACAATCTCGAAGTCCGAACCTGTAAGTACCGGACGTTTTATAGCTAACTGTCGTATGCAGGAACATCTGGGGATTGTAGCTGATTGCTGTTGCAACTGTTTGCGGTTGTAGCTGATTGATGTTGCAGCTGATTGCGGTTGTAGCTGATTGCAGAAAAGATGCCAATCCATCACCACATGCTAACACTACATCATCATCATATTCAAAGAGGTCATGATAACCTAAAAGACCTTCAACACTGCTTCTGCTAACTCTGATGTTGAAAATCATGACCCAGAACAGTGTGAGCATGTCGACTCAAAGAATACCACATCACATGGAGACATACTGCTAAAAGATGACTTGGAGACAAATGTTGGATGATAAATTCGAAGAATACTCAAAGATCATCCAAGATAGAAGAACAGTCATCAAAAGATCACTGCTAAAGGCACAATGATACAAGATGTTGAAGAATCGAAGACTACGAGCTATGAAGTCAAGATCAAATGATAGAATGCTAGAATTCGAAATATTATTTCCGGAGTGACCTCCCTTAGGGGGAGATTGTTAGGAATATAAATATTCAGATGAATGTTCGGTCACCCCGAGTATCTATTTAGCATTTATATAGCTCGTAGGCTTATTATTATTACTAGTAGTATTAGTATTATTAGCTTAGTCGTATTTATATTTGTGAAGTGGGTCGGATCTTTACCCACTGTCAGCTCACTCCACAGCCCACTAGGGGCACCAATATTAGGTACTATATATACCCCTTCCCACACTTGGGAAGGGTTGGAACTCTTGTAACTTTTCTCACACTTCAATCTAATCTTACAAGTTTTCTCCCAACTCTCTCTCTAGTTCATCTCACTAACTCTTCTACCATGGGTTTCTTCCACAATCCAAGACCACCCGATCCACACAACCAATATGTTTAGATCTTACATATAGGTTTAACAGAGTTATGTTCCCCAAATTCTAAAATAAAAACCTCTCGGTAATATTTTCCCTCCCCTCTGGATACCACATTTTTTCAACATCTGTCACAGACTGAACTTCGGGATGAAGTTTAAAATTGAGGGGTGGATACTGTAAGATACTGTAAAAATCCATTGTAATAAATCTCATTGATTTATAATAATCTGGTGTTACCGTTTAATAAAACCCATTTTTACGGGAAAATTTAAAAATTTTCTTGTTATATTATTCTCACCAAGACACGTCATCACAAAATTCACCAAGTAGCGACTCTAGTTCAAGACACGTAATACGAGACATGAATAATTCTCAAAAATTTATAATCCACAAAACACATTATTACTAATTGCAACTACCTTAAATTAATACACTAATTACATTAAATTCTAACCAATTATATTTCCCCTTTCACAAATACAAACCAAACGGGCCAAAGCCATAATCTCAGCCCATCATCACTGATGCGTGGTTTTGCAACCTTACAACAGGTTTTACCTCTCAAGGGATCTCAAGAGGCTTACAACCCCACCAAGCAGTGTACCTGACCGATGAAGTATAGTGTAGTGGTAAGTACGGGGGATTGATCGTTCTCCACAGGGAATACTGTTCGTTAGGTATGAAAAACTACTCTAATAGGTCTAAGGGTGAGAGAAGATTCTTTTTTATGTTTTTATAATTTTATGGAAAGCAAGTAAAATCTCGGGTTTGAAAGAGTGGGCGGAATTAGTTGCTAGTCAACTAACCCAAATAACTACGAATGCAAATAAAATAACAGAAAATGAAAAGGTGGTAAAACTTATATGGAGAGAAATGTGTTTACTTAGATTTCCTTACTCCCTAACTATCTTTTACCGGTTGATTAGTGTGTATTAATTGCGTGGATGACGGGTGTATTCCTTAATACCAATCGTGGGGTGGCGTACGTACTTCCCCAACTCTACAAGCTCCTACTTCACTCCTATGTCGAGCCGGCTAGGAAGCTCCTAACATGGGATCACTAGAATTCGCTTGTGCATTAAATACAACCATAAAAACCTTTAGTACGCATTGGTTCATGTTTCTTAAGACGTTCAAGCAAGTTACCGAATAGGAAGTTAGCCAGTTTTCTTAAGCCTAACATAGATGAACAATCATCCAATACAACTAATAACACACTAATAACCAATAATCAATAGCTAGGTTTCATTAGATCTAAGCAAACACAAGATAAATCTAGCCTAACATGTTAAACAAAAGACAAGAACAAGATAGAATCAAACAACACATAGACATATTGAATGATTAATTGATAACTTATCTTCAATGTAACATGGAAGATCTCAAGGCAAAAAGCCTTGAAAAAGCTGCTAAAATCGTCTTAGGGTTTTCACACACAAAGTTCCCCAATAAGTTCCACACTAATGACAAAAAATTGCAAAACTATATATAGACTTTCAGATCTGACGGCGTCACGTTATAGAATGTGACGCCGTCACCTCGCCGCTTTTAGGGTTCCCGGATGGCCTTCTTGACGCCGTCCCTCTTTAGCTCTCCAAAATCCGTTCTGGCTTATCAAGGCTTGACGCCGTCAGACTTAGGGGTGACGCCGTCCCTCTTTAAATTAAGCCGTGACGACCTTGATCACATTAAAGCGTGACGCCGTCAGAATTCCATACAAATTTCTCTGGCTTATCATGAGTAATTTTCACATCCACCACTTTTGCCAAGCCATGACGCCGTCCAGAACAAATCCTGACGCCGTCAAAGGTAATTTCCAGCACAATTTTGAGACTTTGTCGTTTTCTTCACTTTTATGCTCCAAAAACGTCCAAAATGCTTCCTTTTCCAGATTTCTCCTCAAAAGTACCTAAAATGACAAAAGGAACGATTTAGGGCAATATTTGATCAAATAAATACGATTTAGGGCTTAAATGACCCCTTAAAAGCGGTACACTTTTCGCTTCATCTAATACCCTTACACTTGAGATTTGCTTGTCCTCAAGCAAATGCGCTTTTATTCTAATCAAAATACAAGTTAGGGGTCATTTAATGCTAACATAAAAGTAATTACAACAAACATTCGTTCCACTTTAATCATAATAAGCACGGAGATTACATACTAGCACCTCACAAGTAGTGTTTAGATACTCACATCTCTCAAGTGTCATCAAAATAAATCTCATAAATGAAAACGGATAATATCTCTCACTACCTGTCATAGCAAATAGATTACCATAGGCTTGGGAAAGGATCAAAAACCTCCTCCACTAGGCGTAAGCACCTAAGATAAACTATCAAAGAGGGCTTTTAAATGGGTTATAACGTTAGGTGTAGGGAAAAGGAAAACACGGTTTTGTTGGGTAAAGGATATTTTACTGGTGGCGAGTTAAAGATCTTGATTAATTACATGTACTATACAATGTTGCTAAGCCAAGACTCGACTCAATCTTAAGCTAAAAACAAAATAACAAAAACATAAAATGAAACGGGATGGTAGTCCGTATGTTTTTTCTATTTTTCTTTTTCTCATTTTTTTTTTTTTGTATTTTTTTTTTTTTTTTTTTTTTTTGCATACACTTTTGCCCTACCATCCAAAATAATACATCATAGGGGCGTTGCATTCCCCTTACACTTGAACTTTTACATAACTTTACAAATAACTATTCTAATGACTCGAATTAACATAATTAAAACACTTGGAGTACTTTTAAAATATTTAGCACATATGGGGGTAATAAATGATGTTCTTCCCCATTACTCCATTACACTAGTACTTTACCCATGAGTCCCAATCGTCCCAAAACAATATGTACAAGGATATGACTCGACTTAGCAACCATGTAATCAACTAGATAATTAACTTGGGTTTAAATAAATGTTGTCACAATAATGCACTAAAAATGAGTGCATACAAGGTAGGCTAAGGCGATTTGGGTGTACATTTAAGTGGGGTGTAACAAATTCTTCCTTTAAGTAAAATGCTTAAAGGTCGAAACGAAAAGATAGGCTCTGAGGGGTGTACTAGGGGTATCGTGTACTAAAAATGAGTACAACGCAAAGGGTGTGGGAGAATTACTTGACCAATGTAGCCAATGTAATTATAACAAAAACACAGGTGTAAAACAATGGGTTAATCCTAATGCCTCTTATCATGTAGTAAATCTAACTACACGAATGTAGTCTCACTTGTGGCCTCGGAATGGTCCTAACGCAAGTTCTAGAATCTAAGTGCCACCGGTACACACATCATAGCATAAATGCTTTTCCTACCAATTCTAGGGGCGAACCTCACATATTTGGGGGTGGAAAATTTTTTTAGTGGTACGGTTTTTTGTGCTAGTCATGTAACTCCTATCCGTGAGACGCTTATTAAGATCAAAGTTTCACTCATAAATGTTGTAAAAAATTTTAAATTTGGCACTAAAATTGCCCTAACAGGTATTTCTCTCAGTTTTATTACACATCTACCATTAAACAAACAAAAATCAAGCGTAATAGCATTCTCTAATCGTACTTTTACCCCCCCTTACACTTAAGATGAACATTGTCCCCAATGTTCAAATAACAAGATGTAAAAGCATAAAGTAAAAGAATGAAAACAAATACTCCCCTGATTCGTTCGGTGGATAATGAAGTAACATGGTTAGATCTTCTTCCAAGGTAATGTTGAAGCTCCATGACTAATGCATCGCCAAAAGCTTGATTCCACATACATTTCCTTGTCCAAAATAACCTGTTAAACCTGAGAAAACAAACACGAAAACCTGCATAACATCGGCGGGATAAATCTATATACAAGGATATAATGCTTGTGGAATGATTATTTTGCAGATTCCTGGAGATTATAAGTTAGAGATTTAATAAAAACTTTTTATGAAAACAAAACTTTCAAAAATTTTCAGAAAATTAAATCTGACGCCGTCAGGTTGTAAATCCTGACGCCGTCAGAAATGATCTGACAGAATTCTCATGTTACGTTTCCGGAAAAATTTTTGGAAAAACCTATACCTTACTTCCTGGGATTCCTGCAAAACATCATTATGACTCGATACAAGCATTTGACTCAAACAAACACTAATATGTATGTTCATTTATTACTATTATGATTCATGTTCATTTGTGTTCTAATAAACCGATTTAGATTTCCCTTACACTTAACTTTTGCAAAATACCTTTATATGTAGTTAAGACGAAGTTAAAAACAAGATAAAGCATTTTCACAACTTAGTTTTTAACATGAATCAATAAGAATAAAAATTAAACACACATACGGAAATAAATAAAAACAAACAAACAAACAAATAAACACACAAAGCAAATAAAACTTGGGTTGCCTCCCAAGAAGCGCTTTTCTTTATTAACGAGTCTTGTAGCTAGACTCAAAGTCACGGGTTCTACGTTTTTTCGTTTTGCTTCTCAATTGCCCCTCTAATCATTCTAACAACCTCCATATCAACTTTGTATTTAGGTCCTAGGTTCAAGCAATCTTTATAATAAAGGCTTCTTTTATTCCAAACATAGTCCATGCCTTTCTCTTTATCCTCATCATTGATGTCCTCAATCGCACCAATGTTGTCCTTGTCAAATCGAGGCACAAAACGAAATTCATTTACCCGATAAGGCATCCTATATGTGATCCTATCAATGTGATTAGAAAACTGAACCGTGCCTCCTAAACGATCATACTTTAAATTGGATGCTTCAATAAACGGCTTACCTAACACCACGCGAGATTGGCGGCAATCAACAACACTTGCCAAATCTTCTAAGATCATGAAGTTGGTGACAAAGGTAAAATTCCCCACAAGGATATGCATATCCTTAATCCTTCCAACGAAGTTGCAAACTCCGCCAGGGCACTTGGGGTCTATCCTAGGCTCAAGTGGTGTGTTTATGATCTGGCTATAAAGGCCTGAGGACATCACGTTGATTGGGGATTCACAGTCAATGTAAGCATGCTCAACGTATTGGTACCCAATCATACATGGTATCTTCACATTCCCGGGATCACCCCTCTTAATCTTTGGGTCAATTCTAACAAAAGGTGGTCGAGGGTTATTAACTAGGTTGTTATAGTAAGCAATCTCCTCCTTAGTGGGGTATTCATTGAAATAATCATCCAACCTAGGATCTACCTTCACTTCATCAATTTTCTCAATCAACTCCTCAACCGTAAGATTATTACGTTCTAAGTAATTATCTGAGTATATGGCGGTCTCTAAGTTGTTCAAGGCATAGTCAAGCTCTATATCAATCATTCTACTGAGCTCTCTGAGCTCACTAATCTCATTCTCAAGTTGGCTACGCAACAAAGCTATTTCGCCAGGTGTAAGGGGTGGATTCGCATTTTCCATAATGGCAAACTGAATAGTCAATGAAAATCTTATACGAACAAAAGCACGAAGAAAATAGATAGACTAAAGAAAACCTAGAAAAATAAAATAAAAATCTCACTAGAAAGGAATCTAGTGAGTAGACCTATAAAATAAAAAATTCAACCTAAACAATAACTATTCCCCGGCAGCGGCGCCAAAAACTTGATGCGTGGTTTTGCAACCTTACAACAGGTTTTACCTCTCAAGGGATCTCAAGAGGCTTACAACCCCACCAGGCAGTGTACCTGACCGATGTAGTATAGTGTAGTGGTAAGTACGGGGGATTGATCGTTCTCCACAGGGAATAGTGTTCGTTAGGTATGAAAAACTACTCTAATAGGTCTAAGGGTGAGAGAAGATTCTTTTTTATGTTTTTATAATTTTATGGAAAGCAAGTAAAATCTCGGGTTTGAAAGAGTGGGCGGAATTAGTTGCTAGTCAACTAACCCAAATAACTACGAATGCAAATAAAATAACAGAAAATGAAAAGGTGGTAAAACTTATGTGGAGAGAAATGTGTTTACTTAGATTTCCTTACTCCCTAACTATCTTTTACCGGTTGATTAGTGTGTATTAATTGCGTGGATGACGGGTGTATTCCTTAATACCAATCGTGGGGTGGCGTACGTACTTCCCCAACTCTACAAGCTCCTACTTCACTCCTATGTCGAGCCGGCTAGGAAGCTCCTAACATGGGATCACTAGAATTCGCTTGTGCATTAAATACAACCATAAAAACCTTTAGTACGCATTGGTTCATGTTTCTTAAGACGTTCAAGCAAGTTACCGAATAGGAAGTTAGCCAGTTTTCTTAAGCCTAACATAGATGAACAATCATCCAATACAACTAATAACACACTAATAACCAATAATCAATAGCTAGGTTTCATTAGATCTAAGCAAACACAAGATAAATCTAGCCTAACATGTTAAACAAAAGACAAGAACAAGATAGAATCAAACAACACATAGACATATTGAATGATTAATTGATAACTTATCTTCAATGTAACATGGAAGATCTCAAGGCAAAAAGCCTTGAAAAAGCTGCTAAAATCGTCTTAGGGTTTTCACACACAAAGTTCCCCAATAAGTGCCACACTAATGACAAAAAATTGCAAAACTATATATAGACTTTCAGATCTGACGGCGTCACGTTATGGAGTGTGACGCCGTCACCTCGCCGCTTTTAGGGTTCCCGGATGGCCTTCTTGACGCCGTCCCTCTTTAGCTCTCCAAAATCCGTTCTGGCTTATCAAGGCTTGACGCCGTCAGACTTAGGGGTGACGCCGTCCCTCTTTAAATTAAGCCGTGACGACCTTGATCACATTAAAGCGTGACGCCGTCAGAATTCCATGCAAATTTCTCTGGCTTATCATGAGTAATTTTCACATCCACCACTTTTGCCAAGCCATGACGCCGTCCAGAACAAATCCTGACGCCGTCAAAGGTAATTTCCAGCACAATTTTGAGACTTTGTCGTTTTCTTCACTTTTATGCTCCAAAAACGTCCAAAATGCTTCCTTTTCCAGATTTCTCCTCAAAAGTACCTAAAATGACAAAAGGAACGATTTAGGGCAATATTTGATCAAATAAATACGATTTAGGGCTTAAATGACCCCTTAAAAGCGGTACACTTTTCGCTTCATCAATCACCTCACGTCTCACGGGCACCAGGCCCAACCCCAAAGCTTATTTCAATTTTATTATTTCATGTGAAAATCGACCTCCACCTCATCTCCAAAACACGGCTCGTTCCCTCAATTCTTAAACGCAACACATGAATATTTTTACGTACCGTCACTCATCACCCACTAAGCTATAAGTGTGCCAAGTTTCAGGAATAAATGTCGAGTGTTGGTTAGAGATTTAAGGCCAAAGTGTTTGTCCCAACTTACCCATATCGACATACATAAAAATCACAAACCTTAACCGTTTTAACCCACGCTTTTTCCTACGTCCTTCTAACGTTTATCTTAGCATGATGTGATGATAAAAAGATCGTTAGGACAACAAGAGGTGAATGCTACTCGCAAAAACTTATTTTTGGCACCCTTAATAAATACAAACCGAATACATATATGTATCAAACACAAAAGATAAGATCTACCTACCTTATGAGATCTTCCCAAAATCTTGTATTGTCAGTAAACCAGCTTATGTGTCCTCCCATCCACAGTAGCCCTCAATGATTGAGTTGAAAGTCAAGAATAGTCAATATTCGAGGGTGATCTATCTCTATATATACTACCATACATTTGGCAGCCTACACTACTCCTCTTACTCTCCTTTCACCCTCAATAAACCTTGAGAACTCAGAAGTTCTCATGCCTCTCAGTTAGGAAATAATACGAGTAAGAAATCAATACGTGAAAACGTATATTAAAATCCTAGCGAGCGGACTGTTTTGCTCTTGTGCTCCATTCAACTTCCACAGATCCTTCACCACCTTTGAAAGGTGTGGTACGTGTCTATATACCCTTTCTATCTCAGTCACACGTTAATATTTTGATTCATGCATGACATAGATGTAAAGTCGAACGTATCATATTTCATTTCATTCATTGCCACGTTAATATGGTTAAGTAAAATACATAAGATGATCAACTGTCTCTAGGGACTACTCATGATCACCTTATGGCACGATAGTAATTCATGCACTGCACTCCTGTAATGTTTTCACTCAAACGTACATATTGTTACATATACATTTCACGCGTATCAGTTTATGTAACTCACAACAACATGACGTGCTGATGCGTGGTTTTGCAACCTTACAACAGGTTTTACCTCTCGAGGGATCTCAAGAGGCTTACAACCCCACCAGGCAGTGTACCTGACCGATGTAGTATAGTGTAGTGGTAAGTACGGGGGATTGATCGTTCTCCACAGGGAATAGTGTCGTTAGGATTGAAAAACTACTCTAATAGGTCTAAGGGTGAGAGAAGATTCTTTTTATGTTTTTATATTTTTATGAAAGCAAGTAAAATCTCGGGTTTTAAGGAGTGGGCGGAATTAGTTGCTAATCAACTAACCCAAATAACTACGAATGCAAATAAAATAAAATAACTGAAAATGAAAAGGTGGTAAAACTTATGTGGAGAGAAATGTGTTTACTTAGATTTCCTTACTCCCTAACTATCTTTTACCGGTTGATTAGTGTGTATTAATCGCGTGGATGACGGGTGTATTCCTTAATACCAATCGTGGGGTGGCGTACGTACTTCCCCAACTCTATGAACTCCTACTTCACTCCTATGTCGAGCCGGCTAGGAAGCTCCTAACATGGGATCACTAGAATTCGCTCATGCATTAAATACAACCATAAAAACCTTTAGTACGCATTGGTTCATGTTTCTTAAGACGTTCAAGCAAGTTACCGAATAGGAAGTTAGCCAGTTTTCTTAAGCCTAACATCGATGAACAATCATCCAATACAATTAATAACACACTAATAACCAATAATCAATAGCTAGGTTTCATTAGATCTAAGCAAACACAAGATAAATCTAGCCTAGCATGTTAAACAAAAGACAAGAACAAGATAGAATCAAACAATACATAGACATATTGAATGATTAATTGATAACTTATCTTCAATGTAACATGGAAGATCTCAAGGCAAAAAGCCTTGAAAAAGCTGCTAAAATCGTCTTAGGGTTTCCTCCCAAAAGGTTACACACAAAGTTCCACACTAATAACAAAAAATTGCAAAACTATATATAGAGATTAAGGGCTGACGGCGTCACGTTATAGATCCTGACGCCGTCACCTCGCCGCTTTTAGGGTTCCCGGATGGCCTTCCTGACGCCGTCCCTCTTTAAACCTCCAAAATCCGCTCTGGCTTATCAAGGCTTGACGCCGTCAGATTAGTGCTTGACGCCGTCCCTCTTTAAATTAAGTCGTGACGACCTTGATCACATTAAAGGGTGACGCCGTCAGATTTTTCATGCAAAATTCTCTGGCTTATCATGAGTAATTTTCATATCCACCTTTTTCTTGCCAAGCCATGACGCCGTCTGGGGAAATTCCTGACGCCGTCAAAGGTACTTTTCAGCCGATTTTGAGACTTTGTCGTTTTCTTCACTTTTATGCTCCAAAAACGTCCAAAATGCTTCCTTTTCCAGATTTCTTCTCCAAAGTACCTAAAATGACAAAAGGAACGATTTAGGGCAATATTTGATCAAATAAATACGATTTAGGGCTTAAATGACCCCCTAAAAGCGGTACACTTTTCGCTTCATCAAATACCCTTACACTTGAGATTTGCTTGTCCTCAAGCAAATGCGCTTTTATTCTAATCAAAATACAAGTTAGGGGTCATTTAACACTAATATAAAAGTAATTACAACAAATAATCGTTCAACTTTAATCATAATAAGCACGGAGATTACAAACTAGCACCTCACAAGTAGTGTTTAGATACTCACATCTCTCAAGTGTCATCAAAATAAATCTCATAAATGAAAACGGATAATATCTCTCACTACCTGTCATAGCAAATAGATTACCATAGGCTTGGCAAAGGATCGAAAACCTCCTCCACTAGGCGTAAGCACCTAAGATAAACTATCAAAGAGGGCTTTTAAACGGGTTATAACGTTAGGTGTAGGGATATGATAAACACGGTTTTGTTGGATAAAGGATATTTTACTGGTGGCGAGTTAAAGATCTTGATTAATTACATGTACTATACAATGTTGCTAAGCCAAGACTCGACTCAATCTTAAGCTAAAAACAAAATAACAAATTCATAAAATAAACATAAAATGAAACGGGATGGTAGTCCGTATGTTTTTTCTACTTTTCTTTTTCTCATTTTTTTTTGTATTTTTCTTGATTTTTTTTTTTTTTTTTTTTTTTTTTTTTTTTTTTTTTTGCATACACTTTTGCCCTACCATCCAAAATAATACATCATAGGGGCGTTGCATTCCCCTTACACTTGAACTTTTACATAACTTTACAAATAACTATTCTAATGACTCGAATTAAGATAATTGAAAAACTTGAAGTACTTTTTTAAAATATTTAGCACATATGGGGGTAATAAATGATGTTCTTCCCCATTACTCCATTACACTAGTACTTTACCCATGAGTCCCAATCGTCCCAAAACAATATGTACAAGGATATGACTCGACTTATCAACCATGTAATCAATTAGATAATTAACTTGGGTTTAAACAAATGTTGTCACAATAATGCACTAAAAATGAGTGCATACAAGGTAGGCTAAGGCGATTTGGGTGTACATTTTAGTGGGGTGTAACAAATTCTTCCTTTAAGTAAAATGCTTAAAGGTCGAAACGAAAAGATAGGCTCTGAGGGGTGTACTAGGGGTATCGTGTACTAAAAATGAGTACAACGCAAAGGGTGTGGGAGAATTACTTGACCAATGTAGCCAAAGTAATTATAACAAAAACACAGGTGTAAAACAATGGGTTAATCCTAATGCCTCTTATCATGTAGTAAATCTAACTACACGAATGTAGTCTCACTTGTGGCCTCGGAATGGTCCTAACGCAAGTTCTAGAATCTAAGTGCTACCGGTACACACATCATAGCATAAATGCTTTTCCTACCAATTCTAGGGGCGAACCTCACATATTTGGGGGTGGAAAATTTTTTAGTGGTACGGTTTTTGTGCTAGTTATATAACTCCTATCCGTGAGACGCTTATTATGATCAAAGTTTCACTCCTATGTTGTAAAAAATTTTAAATTTGGCACTAAAATTGCCCTAACAAGTATTTATCTTAATTTTATTACACATCTACCATTAAGTAAACAAAAATCAAGCGTAATAGCATTCTCTAATCGTAACTTTACCCCCCCCCCCCCTTACACTTAAGATGAACATTGTCCCCAGTGTTCAAATGACAAGATGTAAAAGCATGAAGTAAAAGAATGAAATCAAATACTCCCCTGATTCGCTCGGTGGATAAAGAAGTAACATGGTTAGATCTTCTTCCAAGAGAATGTTGAAGCTCCATGACTAATGCATCGCCAAAAGCTTGATCCAACAAACATTTCCTTGTCCAAAATAACCTGTTAAACCTGAGAAAACAAACACGAAAACCTGCATAACATCGGCGGGATAAACTCTATATATAAGTATATAATGCTTGTGGAATGATTATTTTGCAGATTCCTGGAGATTATAAGTTATAGATTTAATAAAAACTTTTATAAAAACAAAACTTTCAAAAATTTTCAGAAAATTAATCCTGACGCCGTCAGGTTGTAAAGCCTGACGCCGTCAGAAATGATCTGACAGAATTCTCATGTTACGTTTCCGGAAAATTTTTTGGAAAAACCTATACCTTACTTCCTGGAAATCCTGCAAAACATCATTATGACTCGATACAAGCATTTGACTCAAACAAATACTAATATGTATGTTAATTTATTATTATTACGATTCATGTTCATTTGTGTTCTAATAAACCGGTTTGGATTTCCCTTACACTTAACTTTTGCAAAATACCTTTATATGTAGTTAAGACGAAGTTAAAAACAAAATAAAGCATTTTCACAATTTAGATTTGAACATGAATCAATAATAATAAAACTTAAACACACATACGGAAATAAATAAAATCAAACAAACAAATAAACACACAAAGCAAATAAAGCTTGGGTTGCCTCCCAAGAAGCGCTTTTCTTTATTAACGAGTCTTGTAGCTAGACTCAAAGTCACGTACATTACGTGACTCCATCATTGGTCACGGTTCCTAGGCTATTCTCATTTCCGGTTTTATATTCCGGTCCTAATTTCAAACAATCCTTGTAGAACCCGGATATCCTTTCCATAACATAGTCTACTCCTTTATTTCTATCCTCATCATTCCTATAGTAGACCGCTTGCTTAAGCTCCTTCTCAACATTTGACAAGTGTTGGAATTGTTCTATCTTATATGGCATTTGGTAGTTTACCTCATCGGTCTCATCCTTAAATCTAACTATCCCTAAGGAAGGTTCATAAGTCATTCTAGAGACCTCAACAAATGGTTTTCCAAAAACCACTTGAGTTAAGGATGCATCGACTATTGGGCGGATATCTTCTACAATTACAAAGTCGGTGACATAGGTGAAGTTTCCTACATAAACCGGTAATCCCTTAACTCTTCCCGTGAAGTTACTCATCCAACCCTTGTCTGGGAACATCCTATACCCAAGTTGATTTTTCATTATCAAGTTGTAGTGGGCTCTAGTCATGATGTTTATGGGTGATCTAAGGTCGATGTAGGCTTTCCAAACATGCAAATGTCCGATGTTGCATGGTATGTTGAGATTAGAAGGGTCGCCTATTTCAATGATTGGTCTACCTAGGAAGTATGGTGTCTCGGGGTCATCGAATAAGTTTGTATGATATGCGCGCTCTTCCTTAGTGGGTAGCCTATTGAAGTAGTCCTCATCATCATCTACTTCTTCAATCTCACTTGTCCTAACTTCCTTATCAACCTCGACTTTCTTAACCTCATCCTCAGGTTCACTATTATCCTCATTCCTATCAATTGGTTTGATAGTGACAATGTTGACGAAGTGGACGTGTTTGGATGAAGAGGGGTCTTTTACTTGGGGTCCGCTATTTGTGTTCCTAGCGTCCTTATGTGGAGGTGATAGCACTTGGTTATTGAGGGCTTTCAATAAGTTGTCAATTTTATTGGTCATCTCCATTTGTTGTTGATTGAATTCGGATTCAAACTTAGCTATCCGAGCTTCTTGAGATGCCATAAATTGGGACATCAATCCTTCAAAGTTATTGGTACTACCATAATTGTTGGAAGGATTGTTATTGAAAGTACGGTTCGAGTTGGAACCGCTTGATTGGAAACGATTAGGTGGGTTGGAAGAATTGGTTTGTTGTACGTTTTGGTTTTGTTTCCACCTAAGGTTCGGGTGATTTTTCCATGAGGGGTTGTATGAATCACCGTAGGGGTTTGGCTCGGGTTTGAAAGTGTACCACTTGTCTCCCGCTCCGTCGGTACGCGAGGATGCGTAGTCTGCAAAAGCTTGTTCGGGGAGTTCCATGCAATCACGAGTGTCGTGGGGACCACTACATAATTCACATGAAGAAGTGATTTTGTTCACTTGGCTTGAAGGTTTGGGAGCCTCGTAGGATTTCATAAGAAACTTGACTTGGTCTTCGAGTTCTATGATCCTACGGTCGGAAGTGCTTGAATTGTTCGAAGGCAAAGATATTGCCTTGACCGTTTTATTCAAATCACGGGGGTCACTCCAACTTTCGTTGTCATAAAGAGCAAGATCTTCTAGGAGAGCCCATGATTGTTCCGTACTTAGATCACGTAGCTTACCACCGGCCGATTGGTCAATGGTTTGCCTCGTGGAAAGATTGATATGGTCATAGAAGATTTGGACTTGGAGCCAAAGTTCTATGCCATGGTGAGGGACTTTTTGGAGTAAGTCCTTGAATCGAGTCCATGCCTCGTAGAGGGTTTCGCCTTGACGTTGTTGGAACATCAAGATATCATTCCTTAGCTTGGTAGTTCTTCCTGGTGGGAAAAACTGAGCAAGGAAACGAGTGGTGAGATCATCCCAAGAGGTGATGGAACCTGCGGGTTGACGCTCTAGCCATTGACTAGCTTGGTCCCGCAAAGAGAATTGAAAGAGACGTAGTCGGGTTGTCTCTCGCGTGGCAACATCAAGGTCTATAGAATCAACGATTTTGAGAAAGTCCTTGAGATGTTGGTTAGGATCTTCGGAACGAAGTCCATGGAATGCGCATCCGCTTTGCACCAACCGGATGGTGTCGGATCCAAGGGAGTGACATTGGCTCCTTGAGTGAGCTCAATGGTGTTTCGATAGCCTTGGTGGCTGGGACGGGAGTACTCTCCTAAAGTACGGGCTCTAGGAGGTGGTGGTTGTTGTGGTGGGTTGTTGGGATCGAGGATATTACCACCTTCCATGATGTTGGATGGTAATGGTTACGAACAAAGAAACGAAGAAAAAAGATAGACTAAAGAAAACCTAAAAAAATAAAATAAAAATCTCACTAGAAAGGAATCTAGTGAGTAAACCTATAAAAATAAAAATTCAACCTAAACAATAACTATTCCCCGGCAACGGCGCCAAAAACTTGATGCGTGGTTTTGCAACCTTACAACAGGTTTTACCTCTCGAGGGATCTCAAGAGGCTTACAACCCCACCAGGCAGTGTACCTGACCGATGTAGTATAGTGTAGTGGTAAGTACGGGGGATTGATCGTTCTCCACAGGGAATAGTGTCGTTAGGATTGAAAAACTACTCTAATAGGTCTAAGGGTGAGAGAAGATTCTTTTTATGTTTTTATATTTTTATGAAAGCAAGTAAAATCTCGGGTTTTAAGGAGTGGGCGGAATTAGTTGCTAATCAACTAACCCAAATAACTACGAATGCAAATAAAATAAAATAACTGAAAATGAAAAGGTGGTAAAACTTATGTGGAGAGAAATGTGTTTACTTAGATTTCCTTACTCCCTAACTATCTTTTACCGGTTGATTAGTGTGTATTAATCGCGTGGATGACGGGTGTATTCCTTAATACCAATCGTGGGGTGGCGTACGTACTTCCCCAACTCTATGAACTCCTACTTCACTCCTATGTCGAGCCGGCTAGGAAGCTCCTAACATGGGATCACTAGAATTCGCTCATGCATTAAATACAACCATAAAAACCTTTAGTACGCATTGGTTCATGTTTCTTAAGACGTTCAAGCAAGTTACCGAATAGGAAGTTAGCCAGTTTTCTTAAGCCTAACATCGATGAACAATCATCCAATACAATTAATAACACATTAATAACCAATAATCAATAGCTAGGTTTCATTAGATCTAAGCAAACACAAGATAAATCTAGCCTAGCATGTTAAACAAAAGACAAGAACAAGATAGAATCAAACAATACATAGACATATTGAATGATTAATTGATAACTTATCTTCAATGTAACATGGAAGATCTCAAGGCAAAAAGCCTTGAAAAAGCTGCTAAAATCGTCTTAGGGTTTCCTCCCAAAAGGTTACACACAAAGTTCCACACTAATGACAAAAAATTGCAAAACTATATATAGAGATTAAGGGCTGACGGCGTCACGTTATAGATCCTGACGCCGTCACCTCGCCGCTTTTAGGGTTCCCGGATGGCCTTCCTGACGCCGTCCCTCTTTAGACCTCCAAAATCCGCTCTGGCTTATCAAGGCTTGACGCCGTCAGATTAGTGCTGGACGCCGTCCCTCTTTAAATTAAGCCGTGACGACCTTGATCACATTAAAGGGTGACGCCGTCAGATTTTTCATGCAAAATTCTCTGGCTTATCATGAGTAATTTTCATATCCACCTTTTTCTTGCCAAGCCATGACGCCGTCTGGGGAAATTCCTGACGCCGTCAAAGGTACTTTTCAGCCGATTTTGAGACTTTGTCGTTTTCTTCACTTTTATGCTCCAAAAACGTCCAAAATGCTTCCTTTTCCAGATTTCTTCTCCAAAGTACCTAAAATGACAAAAGGAACGATTTAGGGCAATATTTGATCAAATAAATACGATTTAGGGCTTAAATGACCCCCTAAAAGCGGTACACTTTTCGCTTCATCACGTGCCTCTACTGTGAAGGCTTAAGAGTCACCACTCACTCACGTTTAACCCTTCGTTGCATGCATACTTCAAACACACACGTTCAACACTCACACGTAAAAGCTAAGACACTTAGAATTTTTACTAAGCGTTTTGCATATTAAAAACAGCCCCACGCCACCTTAAAAACGACCACATAACTCGACATTCAATCTAACAACTACACGTTGTTTTTATACGACCCGTTAAACGACATGGCTAGCTACCATTTTCATGTAGACAACTTGTAAAAATACTCATGATCCAACCCTTAAAAACTGCCAAAGTTAGACGCAAAACCATTTGGAGAAACAGTTAAAAGTGGCGACATGGGCTTTATAGCCCATTAAGCTGTTTATAAGCTGATGAGATAAGCTGATTTTTGGCACTTTTCAATCTGAAAATAAGATGTTAACAGTAAACTTTTCGATATACCCAACTTGCTCAAGAACCCACGGATTAAAAATATTATCGGGCTTAGTAACATGGCTCGTTAAGGGTCCAGTTAGTGTGAAAGTAAGCTAACAACATAATAAACAGTTAAAATAAGTTGCATTTGACTTAAATAAGCAATAGAAAAACTCGCCACCTCTTTCCCACCATTATTTACACTTTTGGACTAAAAACGTAACGCAAATCACCTAGAAGGACTAAAACTGCCAAACCAAGAACTGTGTGGACTGAAGTTGTGAAAACAGAACATAGAGGGTATAAATGGACATATTATTGAATGCCAAGCCTTATTTGCATTTTTGGACAAGTGATGGACTATTATTGGACATTGGACTTAACGAAGGACTAACGATGTGACGCAAGCGCAGTTAGGGTAAAAACTGTAAAAACTGAAAAAGGACAAGGACCAACTGATTTTACTTGATATTCTTATTTCATTTTCCATTTTTCGTCACCCCATCACTTCATATGCATTTTTATACATTTTAATTATGTACTATTTAATTGTCGTTATTTATTAGAAATTTAACGACTTCACTTTGCATATTATTTCAGCATATTTTGAGAAGGTAATATTTTGAGTCAATTGACATAAGAATCAAGATAATACTATATATAATATTATTTTTTTTTAACTTGAGGCATTTTAAGCATATCACACTCATATCATCAAATCGTTATACGATTTCTCACTTTCACACTCATTGTTAGTTGTAAGTCAGAATCTTAGACTTCCCTCATATTCAGGTCTCGTATTGAAGACATTTCCGTGATCGTTTCCATAAGTCTTACTTGATCTTATAATTCCATCTTGTCAGATACACCCAAGGTGAGTCGTGGGCCCTACTCTTTTAATACTTGTTTTTTTTATAACTCTTTTGGGGGAGATACATGCTTCAACTGTTTTAAGTTTACTTTTATACTCTGAAAACTCTCATGATTTACTCAAAATCATCAACTCTGTTTTACATGTTTTGAATCACCCTCTAGAAGGGATATATGCTCGTTTATACTTGTAAATTGCTTGCTTAGCTTAAACACTGTATTTGAAAGATAACAGTTTCAAACTACTTGTTGTAACATGATACTGAAACTCATTATATACATTCATATAGCAATTGAGTGTACAGTTAACTTTACTATGATATTACTACATTTCACTGGAAATAATTGCCAAGACTAAAATACGCATATTCTATAAACCCCTGAAACCCATATTGCCTAAGTTTACTATATTGCCATAAAGTCCCTCGATCATGAGCCATTAATCACTGCGGTGAGCGCGAATATAGTGAACAGCTTCAAAACCTGTTAGAGGCTGAAGACCTATCCCACTAAATACTTTGACGGAATGCCTATGTAGTTAGTCGTATTTAGTCGCGATGCACTATATTTGAGAAAAATAGGAAGTTGTCAAAATCACCTATTACATGAGGGCTAACACCCATCAGTAACCTGATGTGGACTCCGCCGTTTTACGGTACATTGTTAACGTTTTGCGTGTCATGTGGCTTAGGGCAATATAATTATATGAATGTTTCATATATATATTATGATACAGCTGTATTTAGTAAACCACCACTCCACACTGATAAATTTCAGACACTACACCATTGTTTCCACTTTGTGATAGGATTATGGACCCTGTATTTGAAACTTAACTGTTATCATATGTGACTTAGTTGTGACTAGAAAGGACAACTCATTACTTGTTATATCGTTAATGACATTTACTTTAAAAGTTAAACCACATTCAAAGTTATTGGAAAATTGATTATTATTCGTACTCATACTTATCTCAACTATCATTGTATACTCTTGAATTTATTGAAATAAATTGTTTTCCTCATTAAACTCTACGAACTCACCAACCTTTGTGTTGACACTTTTAAGCATGTGTATCTCAGGTAATTAACGAGCAGGACAAGACACGGAGCGATCATTTTATATACTCTGATAAATTACGTAGTGTAAAATCAAATATGTCATTCTTTCCAAATTATCACATCTTTTCATGGGATATTCAAATCAAATATTTCACCTTTGTGTCAAAATTTATTATTTTGAATGACATATAACTTTCAAAACGCCTCTTTCAAGTCGTTTTCTGTAATTATGACTTCGATCATCACCGTAACACCCTAATTACTTTTCCGCTGCCACTAGGGGGTGTTAAAGAGAACAAACAAATAATATTCCAAATTTAATGATCATCTATTTAAATGTTATCCTTTCTTTTCTTTTATGCATCAGCAGGTCCAAAAGATGAAACTCAAAACGTATTTGTATGATTATATTACTCCATAATAATTAATTTGTATATAAACTTTTAAAAATAAGTAAAAAAAAAAATTGCTAGCTATGCCCAAATAATTCTGGCTACTTTTTATCATCAATAACTAGCGACTTGTAAAAAGCTCAACATATTTAACCAATTTAGTTGGATTGTTGGACGTAGAATTTTAGGTACATAATGTATATACAAATTATAATATAAATTGATTCCATTCGATGTAACTCAGTGTGGTCAGATTCGACATTTAAACTACAAAAAGAAAAGATCCTAATACATGGTTTGAGAAAATCTCAAAATCCCAAACCGGTCGTCCAACTTACTATAGTTTGGTTCGTTTTAGCCAGTTTAGCCTTGGCTTTAAAAGTTGATAAATCTTTTGCCAAGCTTCTATACAAATACATGAATGAAGTGTTATTTTTCTTTAAGTATAAACGACACTTAAATGGCAACAATAATTCAATTACCGCATGAGCCAAAGCCTTAAGTTAATTGGCGCATTTGACTACGTACTTGCAATAACTTGCTCGTTTCATTGTTGTACGCACATAATAAATCACAACACATTTCTCAAACATATGAAGAGTTCGTGTAATTCATAATGCAAAGCAGAATATAAGCCAGAAAATAATCCCTATAAGCACTTAAAAAGTACTTGTATGATTTATGAATTACATATTTGAGCCAAACAAAATATTATTTTTGTTATATTGTTTTAGATAAACAAGAGTAACTGGAAATCTTTTACCAACAAGATAGAAAATATGTCTATATGCAGTTGTGTACATGTTATTGTGTGTCGATACAAAGATAAAAACAAAAGGTGATTATTATCTCGAAGATACATCATCATAAACCATATACATACCAGCATACCACCAATTTTGACAAGGACCTTTTGGTGTGCACTACAAGTATCATCAAAAATCTAGCATGAGAAAACGAGGCAGTGGTTTAGCCGAAAAATAACTTGCCGATCAACCTACCAATAACTTGAAATTGTAGGCCTCCGGCAAGTCATCCTTGGCTGTACCACACAAACCTCATTTCCACATGCAAGATTTAGATGAAAAAAGCACTACCAAAGAATCACACTCGACTAGAACCCTCATCACACCTCACAAAAAAGCACATGAATCTGTATTTTTGTATTTTTGTAATTCTCAAGCAATGGAGACAGTTTTGTATTTTTGTATTTCATAATAGCACATGACATTTTTGTAAGAACTACCTATACCTAAAATGTAAAATGAAAAAACAAATGTGGATGTTTAAGAATGATTATAAAATGATTTCAAATTGCCAAAAGGAGAAAGAAACCAAGATTCTATGAAGAAATCAAGAGGGTTTCCATACTAATGAAAACAAGAAGAAACACAAGTGATTGGACCAATGGGAGTGTCAAGTGTGATTGTTGAAGGTCTTCTTTATAAAGAGGAAATGATGATTTGTAGGAGACATAGATTTGAGTAAAATCTGTAGGGTACTTGCTTAGTCACTTGGGTATTACCCACTTGTACGACTTTAGTGGTATGCATTAATATAAAGATTTCATGAATACGATGTGACAAAACAAGTACCCCTACCCCTGATCGACTAGGGTCTACCCCCCACCCCCTCTTTGCTTCAGAGATCTTGTAAGAGTAATAAAGGCACTATTGTGTTACCAACAGCTGTGTTTTAAAACCCGGGTTGACCCGGCCGGTTGAATCGTGAACCGGTCGGGTGACTGTAAATCAGTTTTGAGCGAAAAATCAGGTTGAATCGTCGATTAAACTAGTTGAACTGTGACCTGGTGACTCGACTAAGTCAATTAGAAAATCGATTTTTAAAACATTGATCAATAGACAATAAGATATATGAGAAAATTATAGGGTTAATTGCTTAAAATGTATTATACTTGTCACTTTTTGTTATTCTGTGTATTAAATTTTTTTTTTTCCTTATTGTGTGTACCGAACCTTCAAATTTCGATTATTGTGTATTTTGTGACTATTCTGCCAAATGACTATTTTACCTTTCAAAATTTGAAAAAAGTAATGGTAAAATGGTCACAAAATACACATAATAATCGAAATTTGAAAGTTCAGTACACACAATAAAAAAAAATAGTACACACAATAACAAAAAGTAACAAGTATAATAAATTTTCTAGCAATTAACCCAAAACTATAAGTTAAGGGGATATGTTATACATACCCTCCCTATGTTGTCACATCAGGGAGGGTTTGGTCAAACCGTACAACTCGTGATGCATACCGTACAAGTCAGCGATGCATCCAATAATTGGATACACTCCCTATAAGAGGGTGTGGATAAACTCACCCTAATTTAAAGCATATCAGGTTTATTTGTTCACATAATTTAGGTTTAAACTCTACACTTTTGTGAGAACAACATATGATCATTTTATGGTAATTTTATAAGATCAAACTATCATTAAACATTTTGTTATTTCTCAATTGAAACTTACCAACTTTATTAAGAATGAGATATACAACAATGTCAAATTGTCAATGAATGGCAAAGTTAATGAGATTTTAGGAAACCTTGTAAAGGCCAGCATGAGAGTATAAATCAGTTCATATGATCCATTTGATGGTTTCCTATAGCTATTAACTAGACGGAAAGGGAATAACGACCCCCTTTCTAGTGATTTACAATTCCTTGGGGTATATGGAATCTCGATGTCTAGGTGATTTCAACATCAAACATAAAGGAAGTAAACTTTTGTGACACAATCATTTGGTATATGCAATTTTTTGTTTTTGTTTTTTTTTTTTTGAAGAATATTTGGTATATGCAATTGAGAAGCTAAAATTATATATGTAACATTTAATAAAGTTAAATTACTGTTCATCTACAATAATTTACTTAAATTT
>CP139504.1:197266329-197296205 GCA_021014915.2 Artemisia tridentata subsp. tridentata
GCGTGATGTGATGACAAATATATGCTTGTCTTTTAGTTTGTGTATATGCAGGTAAAGGGTATAATAAAATGACAAAAAGAAAGATAAAACAGACGGAAACGAGCACGAGAATGAAAAGAGTGAGAAAAGCCGAGGTCGGGGATGTGATTCTACAGTTTTTTCAGCCAAAAACCCAAAATTCCAAAATCAAAGCCTTGATGAAAAATCACTTTCATAAATTATCCCAAAAACATTGTCACCATTAGTCCTTAACGATTTGCATGGTTAGTCCCTAAACAAACTATTGTTAAATCCTTAAAATAAACCTTACTATAGAGTTATCATAATCATAACACAAGAGAACTTTGATGTTTAAGGTTCAATTCTAGAGAGAGAAAGTGGGAGCCTTTTAGAGAGAGAGAATGATAAGTATTAGATTTAAAGTAATGAAAGGTCCAACCCCTTCCCTTGGTGGGAAAGGGGTATATATAAAACTCTAAACCGCCCCTACACGGGCTATGGAACGGGCTTACAGTGGGTAAAGACCCAACCCGACTCCATGATGATATGTTAACTAAACTAAAACTAATAAGCCTACGAGCTACTTAAATCCTAATTAGATACTCGGGGTGACCGAGTCTTTCATGTGAATATTTATATTCCTAACAATCTCCCCCTAAGGGAGGTCACCCCGGAAATTAAAATTTGAATTCTAGCATTCAATTATATGAATTTAAGTTGTTGGCTCGTAGTCTTTGATTCTTCAAAGTCATTGATCTTTGTTCTTCAAGCAATGTTCTTGTGATTGATGTTCCTTTAACTTGTGTGATCTTTGACCATTCTTTGAGATCATCAGACACTATAAATCTCCAAGTCATCCTTTGTAGCATTGCCTTCATGTGTAGTAGTGACCATCGGACCAGCATGCTCACACTTTTCTGGATCATGAAACTTTGCATCAGAGTTGCGGAAGCATTGTTGTAGATCTTTCACTTATCATGATTTCTTTAATTGTGAGTGTGAAGTGTGAGCATGAGGTTATGAATTGACATCTCATTGGCCATTAGCTGCCACCGTAACAGTTAGCAATAAACACACGAAAGTGTCTTTGTTCACTTTCGTTGAATAGGGTTGCAAGAACCACGGTTCCCCGTTGATCAGTATAAATACTGCCTGTGATCAGGTATAATTAATCTCCTTGACAGGGTTTCGCAGCTATACTAGCCGTTCTCAAACCGGAGCGTCTCAAAGTAGACAAAGCACGGAGTGAGTGAATCAGCGAATTAGGATTCACTGATTAATGAGAAATTGATTTGAAAAACATTCTCGTATTACTGAATAAAGAGTTTTGTAATACGACGAAAGTTTTGTGAACAAAATCATGATTCAATCACTAATACTTTTGTTTGAAAATTTATGCGCAGTCAATGTGCTCGGAAACAGTTGTTGAGCAAATCGAAAGGTTTTTCCAAAAGTATCTGTCAATTCATCTCCTGGAACAAGTTTGATTCAAATGTGAATCGCCCCATCGTTTCTTTCCAGTTGTCACTAGTTTGATCCATGAAGGATCTCAAATGTCACCTACCAAGAGCTTGTTTGATGTTTGCTCTAGAAGGGTTTCCATCTTCATTGTGAATACTTACCTATCACTCGGATGTTCTGGCAATACCACGAGGATAATGCGTAGGACTCTTAAGATCTTACTTGTTTCCACAGTGTGTGAAACCCAAGTGAATAAATTATTGGTATCCTAGTGAGATTTAAGGATGATCTCTTGGCTCTAGACTCAACAGTGCATTTTGATTTAGTAGTTGGAGGCTGGAGTCGTATCTCCTGATTCAATATCAACATGACTCGTAATGAGCGGTCGATAGGTAATGCAGGGTTCCCCGTGAGAATAAAACAAGTCCTTTTAAGAGAACTTGAGTGGCTAGAAGGTTTAGTGCAGTGCGTCACTGGGTCCATGATGTCTTGTCTTCAATACCGGCGTTACCATAGTAACAACTAGTAGCATATGAATTGAACCCGGTTTCTGCCCTAAGGTTGAATATTTGGAGGGCTATTTCTTTTCACCCTTTATCTTTACATTTCTTTTTCATTCTTCAACCCCTTTAGCGCTTACCGAGACTTCATCACTAGCACCTTGTTGGGTTTGTTCCAGTACCAGTTCCATCTCAGTCGGCACTCTTCCCTTATTCTCACTTTTCTCCTTTTTTCATCGTTCCTAAGGACTTCTATTCTAACTAGAGGATTGTCCCTGGGAAGATCCCTCCGGTTCTGCCTGGATCATGGGAACTGATACCTAACCTTACCATCCTTATAACTCCAGTACATTAAATAAAATGGTCGGTCTTTGGTATTCTTCCACAATTGCCATCATAAATCATTCGCTCCCCCTCAATATGTGCATCGATATACGAAAGAGTTTAGCACATATGAGAGAGCCTACACTTGAGTCCAAAAGATTACATTTTATCATTTTTCATATTTAAATCACATTCTCTCCCCCGATCAAAAATTTCAAACCATTTGAGATTAGGGATCTCAATTGATTTAAGTATGTTAGAAATTAAGGGAGAAAATGTGGTCTGATTCAATATATACTGAAAATGGAAGATTACTATGCTCCCCCTCAATCAATGAGGGAGAATGTTAGTGTCAGAAATGATGAGTTTATAAATGATTTGGAGTTTAGCGAGAAACTCATGAAAAGATTCATATTCTGGCACATAACAACACATGTTTATTCATTACTTGAACCATACAAAGATACCATTTGATGATCTAAAATAAAATTTGAAATCACTCTCCCCCTCAATCTATGACCCGTTATCAATTTAAAATTTTATGAAAAATTAAACCTTTTGTCATAGATTGAGTGGCAAATTTTATGAAATTTTTTTTAAGTTCGATTGATTTTCAAATACTGTTTTAAACCACCATTTTAGATACAAATTATTTTTTTAAAGAATCATAGATGGAAAAAAAATATATTTTGGTAAAAGAAGACTTCTCTTCTGAATCTGGAAATAATGCACTGAAGCGTACACTAGATTGAGGGTGCACGGATGTAAAGTAATCCATGCTCGGGAGAACATAATCATTCGTTGTTAGGAACAGCCGTCTTTTTGGCGACGTGGATTCCTCATTTTGAAAAACGGTTTGCGTATCTGAAATAATAGCAAGCCATCTAGGCATGTTTTGAGAAACAACTTGAACTTCTGCTCGAACTTCATTTAAAGACCCGTGTCATTGTTGAATGACATTTCTAGGACCGTAAATGTTATCGATACCAGAAGACATGCCTTGAAAAATTATTTTTGGAATTTTCTATTTTTCTGATTTTTATGGTTTTTCTTGGTTTTATATTTTTGTATTTTGTTTTTTGGTATAAAATATATACAAATGATACACGAGGCAAATCCATTACTCCTCAGTCTCTTCCTGAAGGCTTTTGAGTGTTTCTGGCTTCAGACTCTTCATACCAAGGCGCGGGAGAATAAACTGGAACCGTTCTCTTGGAAGTGCTATAGTAAAGATATCTGCTAGCTTGTACTCAGTCCTCACGAAGTATAGTTCAACCACACCCTTTTCAACATGTTCCCTAATGAAGTGATGTCGGATATCGATGTGCTTTGATCTAGAGTGTTAGACATTCTTGCAGCAGAGAGCAATGGCACTTTTGTTGTCACAATAAAGAGGAATCTTGTTGTATACAAAGCCATAGTCTGAAAGTTGGGATTTCATCCATAGGATTTGAGCACAACATGAAGACATGGCGGTGTATTCAGCCTCTATGGAAGACATGGAAGTACTCATTTTCTTTTTAAATGACTAGCTCACCAACTTTTCTCCAAGAAATTGAGCACCTCCCGACGTACTTCGACGAGTATCTTGACACCCTGCATGGTCAGCATCTGCATAGGCTGTTAGTTCCATGGCGGTATCCTTCGGATACCAGAGACCCATGTGAATGGTTCCTTGGAGATACCGAAAGACCCGCTTTACCGCTTCAAGGTGCTTTTTGGTAGGCTTAGCCTGATACCGAGCACACATGCATACAGCGAATAGAAGATCTGGCCTACTGGCAGTGAGATACATCAAGGATCCAATCATACTACGGTATTTAGTTTGATCAACCGGGATCCCAGAGAGGTCCTCATCCAGTTTTGTTCTCTCCACCATGGGAGTGTCAACAGGGTCACATAAATCAAATCCAAATTTCTTTAATATTTCATTAGCATATTTAGATTGATTTATGAAAATGCCTCCGGGACTTTGAGAAATTTGTAAACCTAAGAAGAAAGACATTTGTCCCATCATTGACATTTGAAATTTCGAGCTCATCTCTTTTGAAAAACGATCACATTCCAATGGGTCGGTCGAGGCAAAAATAATATCATCAACATAGATTTGAACATGAAGTAAATGTTTGCCTGTTTTCCGAGTGAACAATGTGGGATCAACAACGCCTTTGGAGAATTTGTTTGCCAGAAAGAACTTTGACAGTGTATCGTACCATGCCCTAGGCGCCTGCTTAAGGCCATAGAGAGCCTTTTTCTGACGTTAGACATAGTTAGGATGATCAGGGTCTACAAAACCTTCTGGTTGACTAACATAGACAACTTCATTCAGCTCGCCATTTAAGAATGCAGTCTTCACATCCATTTAGTAGACTGTCATGTTCTTGCTAGCAGCATTAGCGAGGAAGATTCTGATAGCTTCAATTCGAGCAACAGGTGCGAATGATTCCTCAAAGTCTATGCCCTCTTCTTAATGATATCCCTTTGCAACTAGCCATGCCTTGTTTTTCAGAAAGTCACCATGCTCATCAAGTTTCACTTTGAAGATCCACTTAATAGCTATAATCATAGCACAGTCTGGAGGTGGTACTAATTTCCATACTTCCAGTCGATCGAACTCGTAAATTTCTTCTTGCATAGCGTTGAACCAACAATCTTTCGAGATTGCAGTTTTGAAGTCTTTAGGTTCGACTTTTGATAGTACCGAATTATAAAAGCACCACAAGGCATCAGTGGCAAGTTGTTTTCATGTGGATACCGGATGAGAAGGATTCCCAATAATGTTGTCAATCGGATGATCATTTGTCTATTTTCTGAGATGTTCAAGTGGTTGAGGACAGGGAACTAATGTAGCCGTGTTAGGATCCCCTGAAGGAGATGCATCAGTAGATGATTCAGGAGCAAATATGTTCACGAATGGAGCATCATCAGCAGGAGCAAAAGGATTCACATCTAAAGAATTATCAACTGCAGAGCTTTGTTGTACCGAAGGAGATTGAATATTCGATGATGATGGTGAGTGACTGGCAGATGGTGCGTCTTGACTAATTGAGACAGATACAGATGGACCATCTGAGTTGTGTGGAATTGGAGCATCAGCAACTGGAGGTAAAGGTGGAGCTTCAGATGTAGTATCAACAGTTGGTGGCTTAAAGTATTCATCAAACATCAGATCAAACAAATTCTTCAACTCATCACTCATAGGGGTTACATAAGGAAATGCAGGAGTGGGACGCTGTACAAGACCTGAACTAATTGGTCCAGGAGACAAAAGATTAGGTGGGGGTCCAGAACTTGTGTGTCCAAGAGCCGTTTGCTCAATCAGCTCATCGAATGTCATGTGAATGGTTTCCATAATTTTTCGGGTTCGTTTGTTGTAGATTCGGTATCCCTTGCGATCTGATGCATACCCAACGAAGAATCCAATGTCTGCTTTAGCCTTTAGTTTTCCCAGATCCTGACTGTCATTTGTAGGGTAGCATAGAGCACCAAACACTCGCAGAAAAGAAAGATCAGGTTTCTTGCCATGTATCAGCTCATATGGAGTTTTGTTGTGAAGAGTATGTATCAAGGATCGGTTTTGGGTGCAACAAGCTGTAGCAATTGCTTCCGCCCAAAGAAGCATCGGTGCCTTGGAAAATATCAGCATGGTTCGTGCAGCTTCCACAAGAGTACGATTTCGTCTTTCAACAACCCCGTTCTGCTGAGGAGTGCGTGGAACACTTTTCTGGTGAGTTATGCCAATACTTTCATAAAATTGAATGAGTTGTTTGTTAAAAAACTCAGTTCCATTGTCTGTGCGGATGATTCTAATGGTTTTGTTGAGTCTTACTTGTAGTTGTTTGACAAGTTTGATGATAACCTCTGAAGTCTCGTCCTTGGTTCTCAAAAACTTCACCCATGTAAACTGAGAGTAGTCGTCGACCACCACAAGAATATATTTCTTCCCATTTATACTCTGCACTCTCATTGGTCCGCATAGATCCATGTGAAGGGTGTGAAGAGCTTTCATAATGGTGTTGACAGACTTGGGTTTATGAGTATGCTTCTTGCTTTTGCCTAGTTGAAAAGTAGAACAAAGATGATCTTTTTCAAACTTTAATCTGGGCATACCTCAAACAAGATCCTTGCGAGTAAGTTCATTTATGGTGCCGAAGTTTAAGGGATTTAAACGACGGTGCCAAAGCTATGATTTGTTCTTTGAGGCCTTTTACAGCAAGCAAATAGGAGAGGACCGCATCATGTCTTCAATAGATATGGTGTATAGATTAGTGCCACTACTGCCTTTAAGGAGATCAATACCATCCAATTCTTTGACGAAACATGTGTGTTTTCTGAAAGCAACTTCAAGATCGGAATCACAAAATTGACCAACAGAGAAAAAATTGTACCCAAGTCCTTCCACGTAGTATACCCTGGAAATTACACTGTCACCAAAAACATAATCTCCATAACCAATAATTGCCCCAAAATGGTCGTTCCCGAATCTAACTGTCCCGATAAATTTATTCACGAAATTCTTGAGCCGTGAGCGATCCCCGATCATATGTTTTGAGCAGCCTGAGTCCAAATACCAAAGGATGATTTATACGACCTGCATTTGAAAACAGACAACGATGGATAACTATAAAAATTGGATCCCCACGTGCAACTGGGTCCGTTTGGTTAGCACAAACAAACTCTGGAACTACAGGATTCATAGATGCCATGGTATTCACAGTGGAAACTTCACTAGTAGCAGCAATTGACCTAGTTACAGGGCATTGTGTCTCTAAAAGGAAAATTCGACCAGTTGGCTTCCATTCCTTAACAGTCACTACTTTATGATTAGTCATTCTAGTTAAAGGGCACTGATCTCCTAAAGTGAATTTTCTTCCAGTGGGTCTCCATTGATAACCAACATTAGCAAACATTTTTCCTGTTGCTTTCCAAATATGCTTACTCAGTTTAGGTTTCCTAACATTCTTAACTAGGGATCGTTGAGAAGACATCAAGAATGACTCAACACATTCATCATGATTACCAGAAATTAAGCATTCATTACATGTCTTACAAATAGCATTAGAATTCGAATTAATTACAGTACGCTTATAGCTAATACTTGAATCAACACGATTCTTTTTTATCAAATCAAGTTTATTGTTCCTAAGATGGTCTTCTACTTTCTCCTGATGAGCACTCTTAGCTGGCGCAGTCCTATCTTTCTTTGTATTGCGACTAGGCTTTGACCTGCTAGCTTTAGTGTCACTGTTTACTCCTGTAGAAGTAATGATGGGAACATTAGTTTATTTCGCTGCCATTTGTTTTTCTGGTTTTGATGTGCTGGGTTCAGATGTCGTTAATGGTACATCAAAGGTAACATGCTTGTTTTTAGTCATTGAGGATGATGCAATAAACCTATCTCGCTTGTTATCAATCTTAGGACATGTGCCAATGACGTCTTCTAAGAGTTCCTGAGATCGTTTAGTGAGGAAGCATGCATCTACAACTGCACTATCAAGTGGTTTATCTATCCTATCCTCTTCTACGGACTCACGAAGAATGTCAAGACTATCCTTAAGATATGTGAGATAAACATGATGAGCTGACCTATTGTTCCTAAGAGGAAGCGGAATGGTCACAGCATCAATTGCATATTTTCTACCAGCAGAAACCTTCGGAGCAATATTATCACTGGTGATGACTGGCATTTTCCCTTTCACCTGAGCCTTTAGATTCTCAATCTCATTAAGCAAAAAAGTTATTTTTTCATTGGTTTTATCACGTATGATTTTAATCGAATCATATAACTCTTTGTAACGCTGTTTAACATTAGAGTTTTCAGCTTGAAACCAATCATTTTTATGTTGTAATTTATTGATGGTGTCTTGATAGTGAAAATTCTGAGAATCTAAAGACGATGGTTTATGGGTGCCAGTCACATCACTCTTATTCGATTTTGAATGGGCAATTTGGGCCCTCAATTTTCGAATCGTGTTAGTGTGAGCTTGAATTTTTTCATCTCGTTTGCTTAATTCAAAATATGCATCAAATTCAGGAGCATCCAAAGATGTCTTGGCATTTGAGATTTTAATTCTTTCTTCTAAATGTTGATATTTTAATTGCAAATTAAGATTATCAACCACTAGTTTTGAAAAATGCCTGACCATGTTATCATGGTCATCATTTTGGATTTTCTCATGCAATTTTAAATTCTCCCCCTCAAGCTCAACAACACGATTCTGGGTAACATTCAATGCAATAGACAACTCATGAAATTGACAAGCAGTTAAGGCAGAATCAGTAGCAGTATAAAATACATCATGTGCAATACATCTAGCAATCATATTCTCATTGGTGATGAGAATGTTCTTTCTTTTAATCTCACAATATTTAAGATCAATGGCATTTTGTTTTCCCACATTTTCCATATCTTTAAACACTTCTTTCATTTCTTTTAATTCAGTTTCAAGGGTTTTTGCATGCCCTCGAAATGTTCTTTGAGAAGTTTAAAAAATGGAATAACCTCAGTTAAGTAGCACCGTTTTGTCTGTTCAAAGCCCCTTTCCCCTTCAGTAATTCCTGTTGGCGTAACTCTCTTCTTACATGTTTTATCGAAATCAGCAAATTGTTGACAAAGAACATATATGCTAATTAGAGTTTTACATTCTGTTGGAAGAGTTTAAGGAACTAATTGCATGGGTGTATTGGGTGGGTACACCGTTGCCGCACCTATCTTTCTAAAGGGTAGAGTTTTGGCTTGAAGTTCTTCAGCTTTCATTTTTTCTAAGTCTAAGGACCAAAATATTTGTTCTGGAGTCAACTTAGTTTGAGGTACAAAAATAGCCAATCGGTTCTCCTCAGAGTAATCATGGGGTTTGATTATGACTCGATTTCCTATACATTTGGGATCCTTCATTTTTTCAGCCAATCTTTCTCTATTTATTACTTCTATCTCATTACTCTCTTCAAATGATGACACATCAGGAGGGGTACGACCAGGCCTAAGCATTACATTTGCATCATATAATGCAGGTTGAGCAACTTTAACACTCCTAAGAAAAACTGATTTAAGTTCACCTACATCCTTTACACTATTTTCATCACACAACTTCTTATGCTTTTGAATCATTTGAGCAGTTTGTCTGGTCTGGTCTTGTGTGTACAACTTGTTTTCAATCTTATTCTTTAACGTTTTAAGTCTGGAAAAATCATTTAAGAGTTTTGTTTCTTTTTCTTTGAAATCGTGTTTTAGTGTAATTACACTTTCTTGGATCTCATGTTTTTGTTTAACAGTTTAATCAAGTTGTTTTCGTAAAGAATATAACTCCTTTTTCAATGTTTCTTCCCTTAAATTACGTTCTGTTATGAATGTACGCATTTGACTATCCATTTTCTGCTCACGTTCAGTTAGCTCAAATTTTGCACGTTGTTCATATATGGCCACCTGATCTTTATAGATGTTAAGTCTAGTGGTCAAAGTGTCATCAGGGATAAACACGGTGTTCTCATGCAACTCACAAGTATTATCAACAACAGAAGATGCACTACTTGGTACAACAGACACGTCGTTGTGATTCACATATTGTTCATATGGGATAACATTACTATTTCCCATATCAGCAGTATCTGATTCAACAGCATTTGTTGGTTGTACTTCGTTAGGAATCTTTTGTTTATGCAACACATTATCATCATTAATAACAGAAGATACCCCACTAGGTTCAACAGACACTTCGTTATGTTTCACATGTTGTTCATAAGGGTTAATATCGCTATTTCCCATATCAACAGCATCTGATTCAACAACATTTGTCTGTTGTACTTTGTTGGGAATCTTCTGTTCATCGACCATGTTATACATGTCATACAGCTTTAGTACCTCAGATATGACAGATGCATTGGAAGGACCAGATTGTTGTGGTGATGAGAATGCAGAAGACAGATTAGCCATGAAGATGGTTTGAGCAGTGGGTTCATCATCAACGTCTGAGTCAAAAGCATCACAGTCATCAGCTTGGAAGATGTTGGGATCATTTAGTGCCAAGTCCTGAACTGGTTGATCATCCACATCAGCATCAAACGTGTTCCCCTCATCACCAACAAGAAACAATAACTCTTCTTCGTCCAAAGCTGCTCCATTCTCTTGAGCTTGCATCAACAGCATCTTATCTTTGAAGTAGTCAGAGTTCTGTGGACGCTTTGGTTGAGTGCAGTTCCTTGCTATGTGTCTTAGTCCACCACAGTTGTAACATTTGATTTGCCTTCCCTGTCCCGGATTAGCATTCCCAACCCTGTTCTGTATGTTACCCCGACCAATGTTCCTTTGATTCACATTCTGCCTTCCCTGAACATTCTGAACCATAACCCTTCCATCTTCCACTGTTGCTTGATTACGTGGATTTGATGAAGTTCAAAGTTGGTTGTTGGTTTGAGGGAGTGTTGCTCTCAACTGTTGGACAAGTAAAGAAACTTGGTTGGAGAGATTATCAATCATCCTGTCAGTATGAGAGTATCCTGAGTCCAGTTGGGTGTTCACAGCAGATGGTGGGTGCAAAGATGATTGGACAAATGATGTCTGATTCTATGATGAAGAAGGATGGTGATAAACTTGATCAAGTGAGGATTGATTGAACGGCTGAACATTTGAGACAAGTGCAAGTGGATCATTAGTTGTTGTTGGATTGATTCTTTCCCTTAATTGACGATCATAGACAGCATGCTTTTCATGTTGTTGTAAGTAAGCATACAGCTGTTCATAATTCGACTCTCTCAATCCTTTGTTGAGCTTCACGGCTGTGATAAATCTATCCCCCTCGGGTGACATGTTGTTCACAAACTTAGAATTGAGCTGGATATTTGGCATTGTCATCCTGATGATTCTGATGTCATTCACAAGCTAGTGAAATCTCACATAATAGTCAGTGATGTTTTCACCAGGATTCATCTTGAAGTGCTCAAACTCATCATACAACTGAGATTCACGATCTTCTTTGGTCAGTTCAGATCCAGCCAAAAGCATTTTAGCATTGTCCCAAACAGCTTTGGCTTCAGTTTTGAAGTTGATAAGCTTGTAAACATCTTTGGGAAGTCCTTGAATCGCAATGTTAGAAGCTCTAATTTCTGCATCATAACGCTTCTTCTCCTCCTCATTAAGATCGTTGTAATTACGTGGCCTGTCGATTCCAAGAGTGACAGTTCCATCCTCAGCGGTAGTGACAACATCTCTAATGGTTCCCATTTGAAAAGGTCCTTCATCAATGGATTTAAGAATGGTAACACCATTCTCTTTTCCCAAGCAATAAATTCGTATTCTTTGTGCCCATGATTCATAATCCGTCCTATCAAGCATAGGAGGGCGGGTATCAGACCCGGCAGCTTGAATGTCATCAGAAGAAGTGCTTGCCATGAAGTTAATAAGCAAGGGATTTTACAATTCCGTGATTTAAACCGAGAAATAGAATCTTTCGCGGGATTTTACAAAAATCAAGAATAAACCATGATATGATTACTTGAATGTGTTATGATGAGAGTTTGGATCGATAATGATTAGTGATTGTATGTTAAGATGAATGATTGTTTGTTAGTTTAGGTGAATTGTTGTTAAGTTGTGATTGGGTTTGGTTGTATTGAGTTTACTTGGTGATATGAACAAGTCAAAGTCAAGAGTCAAATTGCAATGTAGAGACTTGAGCAAATCACAATGAAGAAATAAGAGCAAATCGCAGTGAAGAATCTGAGGCAAATCTCAATGGGAATTTTGGGCAAATCGCAATGAAGCAACTAGTCAAATCTCAATGCTCAAATCGCAACCCTCAAATCGCAACACTTTTCAAACCGCAATACAAGAGCAAATCGCAAGAGTTTCAAATCGCAGGCTTCAAACAGCAAACCTCAAGTCGCAAGCATCAAATCGCAAACCGCAACCAGACAAAAATGTCCCTTTCTTGCGATTTGTCTTCTTTCCCTTTTTAGTTAAATGCCATATCGCAGGACAAGAAGAACACCAAATCGCAACTCAAAATTTCCAGCCCAACTCAAATCGCAACCACGAAAATATTACCGAGACTCAAATCGCAACTAAGAATAATCTTTAAAACACAAACTAAAGTCACCAAATCAATCGTAGGATACTAGGAAATGATGTAAGAGATCGTAGTGAACACAAAAGTACAAGATTATGCCAACAAACACCACAAACACTTCACAACTCGTGGGTTGTTTAGTGTTTTGAGTTCGAACCAAAGAAAAAAAAACAAGAAGGATCGAATGAAAAGAAAACCAAAGAAACAATCACACTCGAATTCAACCACTAATCAACCATGGCTCTTGATACCAATTATAGAGTTATCATAATCATAATACAAGAGAACTTTGATGTTTAAGGTTCAATTCTAGACAGAGAAAGTGGGAGCCTTTTAGAGAGAGAGAATAATAAGTATTAGATTGAAAGTAATGAAAGGTCCAACCCCTTCCCATGGTGGGAAAGGGGTATATATAAAACTCTAAACCGCCCCTACACGAGCTATGGAACGGACTTACAGTGGGTAAAGACCCGACCCGACTCCATGATGATACGTTAACTAAACTAAAACTAATAAGCCTACGAGCTACTTAAATCCTAATTAGATACTCGGGGTGACCGAGTCTTTCATGTGAATATTTATATTCCTAACAATCTCCCCCTAAGGGAGGTCACCCCGGAAATTAAAATTTGAATTCTAGCATTCAATTATATGAATTTAAGTTGTTGGCTCGTAGTCTTTGATTCTTCAAAGTCAATGATCTTTGTTCTTCAAGCAATGTTCTTGTGATTGATGTTCCTTTGACTTGTGTGATCTTTGACCATTCTTTGAGATCATCAGACACCATAAATCTCCAAGTCATCCTTTGTAGCATTGCCTTCATGTGTAGTAGTGACCATCAGACCAGCATGCTCACACTTTTCTGGATCATGAAACTTTGCATCAGATTTGCGGAAGCATTGTTTTATATCTTTCACTTATCATGATTTATTTAATTGTGAGTGTGAAGTGTGAGCATGAGGTTATGAATTGACATCTCATTGGCCATCAGCTGCCACCGTCGGGTATTCCTACAAACAACAGTTAGCAATAAACACACGAAAGTGTCTTTGTTCACTTTCGTTGAATAGGGTTGCAAGAACCACGGTTCCCCGTTGATCAGTATAAATACTGCCTGTGATCAAGTATAATTCCGAAGAATCTCCTTGACAGGGTTTCGCAGCTGTACTAGCCATTCTCAAACTGGAGCATCTCAAAGTAGACAAAGCACGAAGTGAGTGAATCAGCGAGTTAGGATTCACTGATTAATGAGAAATTGATTTGAAAAATATTCTCGTATTACCTAATAAAGAGTTTTGTAATACGACGAAAGTTTTTTGAACAAAATCATGTTTCAATCACTAATACTTTTGTTTGAAAATTTATGCGCAGTCAATGTGCTCGAAAACAGTTGTTGAGCACATCGAAAGGTTTTTCCAAAAGTATCCGTCAATTCATATCCTGGAACAAGTTTGATTCAAATGCGAATCGCCCCATCGTTTCTTTCCAGTTGTCACTAGTTTGATCCATGAATGATCTCACATGTCACCTACCAAGAGCTTGTTTGATGTTTGCTCTATAAGGATTTTGATCTTCATTGTGAATACTTACGTATCACTCGAATGTTCTGGCAATACCACGAGGATAATGCGTAGGACTCTTAAGATCTTACTTGTTTCCATAGTGTGTGAAAACCAAGTGAATAAATTATTAGTGTCCTAGCGAGATTTATGGATGATCTCTTGGCTCTAGGCTCAATAGTGCATTTTGATTTAGTAGTTGGAGGCTGGAGTCGTATCTCCTGATTCAATATCAACATGACTCGTAATGAGCTGTCGATAGATAATGCAAGGTTCCCTGTGAGAATGAAACAAGTCCTTTTAAGAGAACTTGAGTGGCTAGAAGATTTAGTGCAGTGCGTCACTTGGTCCAGGAGTATATATACAACCTCTAAACCGCCCCTACACGGGCTATGGAACGGGCTTATAGTGGGTAAAGACCTGACCCGACTCCATGATGATACGATAACTAAACTAAAACTAATAAGCCTATGAGCTACTTAAATGCTAAATAGATACTCGGGGTGACCGAGTCTTTCATGTGAATATTTATATTCCTAACACTTACAATCCAATCCAGCCCAGCATATCTACCATTTATCCAGCCCACTTCCTATTAAACTCGGATCCACCACAAGTCCTTACAACCCGAAGGTCAAAGCATTAAAGAACCGGGTCAAACTAAAAGAAAAGGGCGCCGTAATCAGTTTACTGTTCATCATCCCTTCCATTTACCCTGGTCCAATTCACCCTCACTTTAGTGACTAATACCTCATCTAGAAAGATGATTAAGCATAAGATGAGCTCATTATTTGTCAACCATGGCAAATCCCAAGCATCTATTGGTGGAAGCTATGTGGCAGTCAAATCAAGGGCTGAGATTGGGGAAAGATGTCGACATCTTGGATTCAATGGCTGGGATTTGTTGATAGAAACCCTAGAAGACTCCATGGACTCCTATAAATACAAGGCTCTTCACCAAGCATTGGAAGTTTTAGTTTTTGTCTTAATTTTCAGTCATTTTAGCTTAATTATTGCTTATTTCTTGTCTTTTAATTCAGTATTGTAATAAGTTTTTCATTATTAATAAAAGTCAGTTTACATTATTGCTTTATTTCTTTTACTTTTGTGTTAAAATGCTCTTAAAAGGTTAAAATAAGCTATAATAGGCTCTTAATAAGCACTTTACTTAATTTACTGTTTAGATCTCAAAAAAGCTGTTCCATAGCTTACTTTGAGCTTCTATAATCATTACTTGAATTGTCCTACATTGTGTTTCAAATTACCTTGACTTAAGGAGGAATAAGCACTTGGATGATAAGCCGGATTAGGAAGGGCTTATTGGACTTTACCAGCTTGTTTTTAACAAGCTGGAGCTTGTAGATCAGCTCTTGGAGCATTTATAAATCCTTGTTTAAGCAAAGGACAAAGTGAGTTACATTTTTCCCATTTTAGCTTTTCAAACTACTTATTTTTTCATTACTGCTTATTTTTATGCTTATTTGTGTTCATTTGTCTTATATATGCTTATTTGAAGTAGATTTGATGTTTTGTTGGCTTTTTTCATAGTGTTTCATCTATTTGTGCTTATTAGTGTTCTTGTGGTCATTATAGCCAATAAGCTTAGCTTATTGGCTAAGTGCTTATTACCTGTTAACTTGTGCTTAAAATCATTCATAAACAATTATTATTGATTTATTTTCACAAAAACTTGAGTTTTGCATCTTAAATAAGTCTAAAAATCGGTTTGAGTAATTTAAAGGGGTGTTTGGTTTTAGGATTTAGATTAGTCTAAAAGCTGTTTGCATGAGTTTTATCATTTAGTTCAACTTAATTTAGGTCTATTTGAGTCTAATAAGCTGAATTTAAGGTGTTAGGGCTATTCTAAGTAGATTTGTAGGTTTTGTAGTGATTTTCAAGTTTTTAGGGTCTAAACTTTTAGAATTTGGCTTATTTTGAGTAAATCAATGAATAGGTCTTCTTAGTGTAGTTTTTGAGTTTAAACAAGTGATCTTAGTTATTTTTTATGAGTTAAATAAATTTCATGAAGTTTTAAGTCATTTTGTTCATTTTTTTTTAAAAAACTGTCATCAGTTTCACAAAACCAAACAGCCTGAGTAAGTGGTTAATTAGGTCTTGATTAGTGCTTATTTGTCGGTTATAGTGTTTGAAATTCATTGTTCTAGTTATTTGGTTGTAGTTAAATGTTGTTTCCTAGTTTTCAGATCAGTTTTTAGCCTTTTAATAGTTTATTTGTGCCTTAAAAACTAGTGCATCAGTTTGCATAACATATTACATCAGTATGCATTGTTCTGAATCAGCCTTTATATAAGCTAATTTTTAAGCTCTAAATTAGCTCTATAAAGTCTAAAATTCATTTTATTAGCTCTCTGGTTGACAATCTTTATCTGTTTTTTATTTTTGTGACTTAGCTTATTAATTTAAGTGCTTATTTGTGCTTTTAAAGTGATGCATCAGTGTTGTTCTTAGTACATCAGTCAGTTCTTATGTGTCTGATCTGCCTTCCTTATTAGATGATTTTTAAGCCCTAAATAAGCTCATAAGGGTCTGCATTTCATTTTATAAGCTCTTTAGTGTATGATCTTTATCTGTTTTCAGTTTATGTGGCCTAGCTTATTGCCTTAAGTGCTTAATCTATAGCTCAAAGTTGCCAGTCAATCCCTTTTGGTATGCAGTCTTGACCTTGTTTGCTTATTTTGCAAACTGAGCTTTTTGGTTGTTTAGAATTGCTTATCTAGCTTAGATTTGCTTCTTAGGTTTGCTTTTAGGATGTTAGTAGCTTTTTAGTTTTCACCTAAGCTTTTATAAGCTTATGTGTTAATATCAGATTAGTCCTATAGCTCTTTAGACTTTTATAAGCTGTCTGCCATTAAGTGCTTTTTTCTGGTTTATTTCTTGTGTTTTAAAAAAAAAAATTTCACAAAAAGTTTCTATTTTCAGCTTATTAAAAAGTCCCAAAAAGAAAATTTTCAAAAAAATGAAAAAAGTGAAACTGGGAAGTCAAGGGTGAGCCTGAGGCTCGAACCCTTGACCTCAACCAGTCGCAACCTTTATAACACACACTCAAACCAACTGCGCCCTTGGGTCTTTTCCGTTAGACCTTGTTTAGTTTTTATATTTAGCACATTTTTGCCATTGTAGCTTATTTTACTTAGTTGCTTAATAACTGCTTATCCAAATAAGTTGTTACTTTACTTTTATTTTTCATAGAATCTTTATAACTTTAATTAGTTTCCCAGAAATTTTCATAATTTTTCACTTTAATTTAGTATTTTTAATATATTTTTTAATCCAAAAGTGTTTTTAATTCATAAAAAATAAAATAAAAAGCAAAAAAATATAAATCTTTTTTCTAAAATTCTTTTTAATCATTTAGGACTTTTAGAAACCAAATTTGCACATCTAGAGTAGATTTTTGAGTTTTAGGTTTTCTTAGCCCGTTTTAGACCCATAAAAGCTCGTTTTTTAGTTTTAATTGCGTTTTTGATTAGTTTTGCTTTGCTTATTCATTTTTTATTCTTTTTAGTTTATGTTTTCTATTTTTAGATATTATCCCAAAATTTCTCACTTAATCAAATCATTCGATCACGAACGAAATTCACCGTTCCATTCACACTATATCGGAACCTCACGACCCGGGAAAAATCAATACTTCCGGAATTATATTTTGTTTGAATTTCTTTGACCTCTCGGTTTATTCAATCTTGGTTAGAGATAGAATTCACCCTTTGGTCAGGATTTTTCTACACTAATATATATATATATATATATATATTAATATATATATATATAATATAAATATATTAAATTTGTGCACACACACCATAGCACATGGCTATAACCAACAAGAAGGAATAGATTACGATGAAACTTATGCACCCACAGCTAAGTTAGAGTCTATTATTATACTCCTTGCCTATGCTTGCGCTTTAGACTTTATGCTATATTAAATTGACGTGAAAAGTGCATTCCTAAATGGTTATATCAACGAGGAGGTATACGTTGCACCACCTCCGGGATTCGTTGATTTCCAAAAACTGAATCATGTTTATAAACTCAAAAAAGCACTCTATGGTCTCAAACAAGCTCCCAAAGCTTGGTACGATAGACTAAAAACATTCTTGCTTAAACATGAATATACCATGGGAATGGTTGATAACACACTTTTCACGATGAAATGAAATTCACATCTCATCATTGTTCAAATATATGTCGATGACATTATATTCAGCTCAACTTGTCCAGAACTGTGCGATGATTCTTCAAAGATCATGCGTAACGAGTTTGAGATGAGCATGATGTGCGAATTAAATTTCTTCCTTGGTCTACAAATAAAACAAATGAAAGATGGTATCTTCTTTAATCAATCTAAGTATATTAAAGAGATGCTTAAGAAATTTAGTTTAGAAGAGTCTAAGCCCATGAAAGCTCCAATGTCCACGTAAACGAAACTCACGAAAGATGAAGAAGGTGATTCTGTGGACAGCACTAAGTATAGGGGCATGATAGATAGTTTATTATACCTAACGGCAAGTAGGCCTGATATCATGTTTAGTGTCTGCCTTTGTGCTCGCTTCCAAGAGGATCCCAAAACCTCTCACCTTGAAGCGGTTAAGCGTATCTTCCGATACATTAAAAGCACTATACACTTGGGATTATATTATCCCAATGGGACTGGTGTAGAAACTATTGTCTATGCCAACTCTGATCATGCTGGAGATTATGTGGATCGAAAAAGTACGAGTGGCATTTGTACCTTCATGGGTTATTGTCTAACTTCTTGGTTCTCAAAGAAACAAACGGCTCTTGCTATCTCCACGACTGAAGCCGAATATGTAACGGAAAGGCATGTCAGCAAGCACTATGGATGAAACAAGCTCTAATCGACTATGACATCCATCTCGACGACATCCCGATTATGTGCGACAACAAAGGTGCTATTGACTTGTGCAAAGACCCCGTTCACACTCTCGTACTAAACACATCGAAATTTGTCACCACTTCCTTCGCGATAACGTCCAAAAAGGAAACATTTCTATTGAGAAAGTTCCCTCTCAAGACAATATCGCTGACATCTTAACCTAACCCCTCAAACGAGAATCCTTCAACTATCTACGTCTAGGTCTAGGAATGATGGAACATATCCCGTAAACCCTATCTTATGACTATCTAAATATTTCATTGGAAATATTAAAGTCATCCCTTGTATCCCTCTAATGACTACTTACGTATTTCCTCGGAAATATTAAAGTCATCTCTTATCATCTAGTCTAATTCTTCTCGTTAAAAGAATTTATTAGGTATAAATTATCTCCTCGTGTCAAAAAGTCTCACTAAATTAGCGAGACTTATTCGTTAAAAATCAAAATGGGACAAAAACTCGTCACCGCAGATCACGGCACCACTAAAGTGGGCACGACACGACTAAATTTATTGGTACCATGGATCTGACACAGCCCGTATTTCAGTCATCTTTTCCCTCACTATTCACTTTTAAACTTTCCCAATTTCTGCCATTGCTGTCAAAACCGAACCTCACAACCCAAAACTCAATTACACCATTTCAAAATCAAATTCGAGGCATTAACTCTCAAGATTATCAACTACTACTACTTTTTCAACATAAATTGTAAGTCATTTGACTCTAATTTTCTTTAATTTTGAGTCTAGGGTTTGATCATACATTAAAAAAAATGTATTGGGGCTTTTCAATTTTGATTGAGTCTTTATGAAATTAGGACTGGGATTAGACAATGTATAACAATCATGATTCCCTCAACATAGGATTTGCATAAACCCACTTAAATCACATATTTTTGTCCAAACTTTGTTTTTATAATTAGATTAAGTATGTTTAAGAGGAATCATGTCTAGGATATTTGAAATTGGATTAGGAGTCATTAACACTAAAAATTTTCAAACTTAGAACTCTTGGCGCCAAAACATTGAAATCGCTAAACACCCCAATTCCAATGTTTTCGAAAAAGTTCACGAAACTATGATCATGAAACATTTTTCGTGCATTGTTGATACAAACTAAAAACGTTTTCTCATGCATACATGATCTCACGAATATTGATCGAATTACATAACTACTATGTATTTTTTGACATATTCGTTTGTGCAAAAGTGAAGTTAGGAGCGTTTGGGTAATCTCATTATTTTTAGTTTTAAAGTCGAGATTACTGCACCTCCACATGGTTTGTATATAGGCACACACTAGGCACATATATTCAAAACAAGTATTCTCAATCTTAATTTGTCTTAAATTTTTCTATAGGTAACAAAAATGTCTCAGGAGTATGATTTTGATCAACTTCTAACCGACACCTATACTCCCGAAATCTCTCGTGAACCTACAACACCCGGGAGTCACATTCGTGCCTATGTTAATCTTGAAACCCGTCGGTTTCATAAAGGTCGAGTCGTTGATCCATCTTTAGTTTATCATAGGGATATCAATACCTCATTTAGAGTTATAGGCTTCGCTTGCTTTCTTCACATCAACGAGCACATTTGTCCTCGTTTTGTGTTAGAATTCTTTCGACAAGTTGAACTCGTACGTAATGAGGATCAATCTTTGTCACTTTGGTTTTGGATCCGAAATTTCAAATTTGTCTTAACTCTTGAGCAATTTGCTCAAATTCTCTGAATCCCCAATCATGGGCAATGTGCCTATACTGAAGATTGGTGTATTGAGTCTCTCTTCAACTATCGAGAAGAGAATAGTTCGTATTGTTCCTACATATCCTCTCCAACTGAACTTACCAAACTCATCCGTACTCATAAGTACTTTTCTTAACCAGATCCTACGAAAATTCGTTTGGAAGAGGTTCGTTATGAACTGATCTCTTGGGCAGTCATCCTGCGAGAAAACGTTCTCAGTCTAAAAAGAAATCGTTAGCAACTTCTGGCGTGTTGTGCTCATATGATTTACTGTCTTCATACTCAACAACCGTACAATCTTGCCTACTTCTTCGGTAAGCGAATTGTACATCTCAAGGGTAACAAAAATAAATTTATACCTTATGGGATGTTCCTGACTTGTCTTTATCACCACTTCTTGAACTTTCATCCATACCTTTGTGGTCCTCAATACTCACTCTTCAATCTCGTCATGGAACCCCTTAATGAGTCTTATATCTCATCCATCCTTATTTCCGAATCTTCCACCAACTATGCACCATTTGATGATCCGAATCATGAGGAAGAGGTACAAGCTCAAGTCGAGAGTGTGATGAAACGGGAGAAAGTTCAAATCATTCTTAAGAAGCCACGTCATGAATAGTTAGGGAGGGATTAGTACTTCTATCTTATATTAGGATTTATCTATGGTAAATTATATTAGGGCTTAATACTCCTAACTATCTTGCATGCTTGACTTTTGTTTTATCACCTTGCATGATTTTAAATTATTTGATTCTTGGATGATAGCTTATTTTGTCCTTTTTGATTTCATGCTTAAAGCTTATTTTAGATAGTTGCATGTTAATCTTTAATTGCTAGGAGTAGCTAAATATGGGATATATTTGGCAAATTAATTTTTAGTGGTTTGAGGCACTAACATTTCCTGTAAATAGTCCCCCTAGAAAACTCTTTTTAGCTGCCCAGAACTAGGCAGCACAGGAAAATTCGTGACTCCCAGGTCACGGTATCGTTAAATAGGCTACGATACTGTCAAATTTAACAGTACCATGTGGTATTTAGTGGTACCGTGCCTTTGTTTGACGAATTTTCACTGTTTCCTCTAGATCACTGCATCCCTAACCTTAAACCTACAATATTTTGCAAACTCTCATGCACCCTAAGATTCCCTCACTACACCATATGACAATTCCACCAACTTTAATTCAAATCCCACAACTCTTGGCTATTTAAAGCCTCACCATTGCAAGCATCTCTTGCATTTCATCTTCAACCTTCCATTACTCATTCTCCATGTCTTCCACACAAGGATCAACAACCCATATCTCCAAGAAACCTAGTATCACCGTTAGACCACCATCCAAACCTCTCACTATTGATCTCACCAAAGATGATGAAGTCACAACGCCACCTTCCCAACGCACTCCTAACTCACCATCTCCACCAAATGCTCCTTCCAAAACATCATCTACTAGAACAACATCTTCATCATCTCCATCTTTCACCACCATGCCATCATCCATGGATTACACACTCTCACCTATTACCCCATTGGATTATGTCATGCCAACCCCATCACCAACATACTCACCACCACCTCCATCTCCAATCATGGGCCAACCCATCCAACCTCATCTGGTTGATATACATAGTGCAAATTCCCTATGTTGTCTTCACAACCGCAACCTCATCTTCTCTTTGAGAGATGAGCTACACTTCATGTTCTCCTATGTTGAACATCTCTTGACACCCGCACAACCTCCAATCATGTCACCCTCTCCACCTCCCACTAGCCTATTTAACTAAACATATCGACGTTTAGTTTTCAAAAATAAATGGTTAGGATCCCTTTTGGACTAGAAGCAAATCTTAGGGCCTCTCAAGTCACTAAAGATTTATGTGTGCTTCTTTTAGTTTATTTTCATGTTTGTATTGTAGTCATATTTTATGTATGACATTTTCATTATGAATGCATGGACTTATTGTATGGTTGTTTTATCTTTTATTGTTTTTGGCTTTTAAGCCCTTTTCTTAGTTTATGGTTGGATATTTGTCTTGGTTGCTACATGTTAGATATTGTATATGTGTCATCTAACCTTGATATTTAGCAAGTACCATTGTTCGATTCCTTGGTGTCCTCCAAACGAGGGAGAGTTTACATCAAGGGGGAGCCTTTACGATCTTTTTGCTTCGACAAAAAGGGGGAGAAATGGGATATAAACTCATACTAAGAACTTGTTAAAATTAATCTTTCACTTAAAATGAGTTTATGTTTTGTCATCATCAAAAGGGGGGAGATTGTTGATGCAAATAATGTTCTAAAAACGTTATTTCTATCTTTCGATACCTCTACGTTTTGATGATAACAAAATGTGAAAACACTTTACGTCAAAATTAACGTAAACAAGTTTTTAGTCGAAATATCCCGTTTCTACGTAAATCACTCTAGGTAAGAACAAACAAATTTACAACTTGACAAATGATCAAAGAAGTGAATTTGTGTTTTAAACTTCACATTTTAAATGGGACAAAACATTTTTTCAAAAATACATTTTACAAATCATTTTTGAATTATAAAGAAATGTTTTATTTGGAAAAATAAGTTTAAAAATCATAACAGCTATTTCCCCCCTCCCCCCCAAATCAGCTCCAAACTTCCCCAAATAAACTTTCACCACTAAAACCAAAAAATGTAGCGTCTCTTGTCTGGCACTGTACCACGGTACCATTAAATTTAATGGTACCGTATGGTATTTAGTGGTACCGTCCCACTACAACGGGCAAATTTTTTCTGCCTATAAATACCAGTCCACTTCACAGTTTTTGGGCATCCTTTTTCACACACAACTTTCTGAGTTTAAAAATCTTATCACATTTACTATCCTTTGATCATTTAGTTAGTTTTCTTTTGTTTAAAGAGTGATCCTATCATCCAACCAAGTGATCACCTTCATTCCTCTACTAGTGCAAGAGAAGAACACAAAGTCTCAAGAAGATACAAGGTGTTGTGGTCATAGTGTAGTGCACTTGTAACATTTGTTACACACTTGTTGTATCTTAGCATACACCAAGTTGGTTTTCTTTTGTGTAGTTTGTGAGTGTAGATCATTGTGATCTTGTAGAGATCTTGGAGATCTCTTGTAGCTTCTGTGCTTGTGTGTTGATCAAGTGGATCAAGGGTAGATCGGGTAGATCGTGTGAAGTGTGTTGATTGTGTGATTTAGTAAGGATCGTGTGGATGGTGGTAGATTGGTACTAGCTAAGGTTAGTACTCGACATTTAGCTCAGTGTTGGAAATTGTGATAAGCGACGTTGTACGATTTTCTCCGCCTGAAGGGAGCTTTGTTGACATAGTGCTTAGAACTCTCGAGTTGGGTACTCGGCGAGTGGAGTAGGGCGAATAAGAGCTTCGTGACCGAACCACTATAAATCTCGTTGTCTCGGTTTGATCTTTCCATCTCATTTCTTTATACTCATTGTTTATGTTAGTTAGTATAGCTTAGTGTTCATATTGGTGTTGATTGATATCACAAAAGAATCGAATCAAAGTTTTTCACAAGTAAACCATTTTTTTAAATAACGAAAAACCGGTAAAACTATTCAACCCCACCCCCCCCCCCTTCTAGTTTTTCACAGTTTGGAAGCACAAACACAAGTGCTTAAATAGTGAAGGATCAAGCAAGTGAATTAAAGCCTAAACCACTAAAATCCTTTGAATTGCAATGATATGCATGCACCAAGGTCAATTACAGTGATACATTCTTCTAGGAGATATATTAAAGGCAATGTAGAGTGCTTGAGTGGATAAAGTTGAGTATTGGAAGGCTATAGGTGATAAAATCTGTTTCTGTTTGCCCGGTTCCAGCAGATCCTTCCCAAAAGGGATCCAGCTAGCTTTATCAGATAAAGGTAAGAAATGATGGTCATCTAGCTATTGCAGCCCTATATTTCCTGATGTAATGAGTGTAAGTTAGTGTTTTAGTGAAGGCAACTCTGAGTATTATAAGACTAATGATGAGGGGTTGTCATAAATGATCTTTAGAGGTGAGAAAGAGGTCTAAGTAGGCCATTAAGTGAATATGGATTAAGATAATCATATCACTAAGTGTTAAATGTTTGTAGGTTTCAGGAAAAGGTGGTATGAAAAATTTAAAAATTATTTAAAAATCATAAGAATTAAAAGATTGTTTTTAGAGTATTTTGAGGTAGAGATGATGGAAATAAATTTGTTAAAAAATTATTTAAATTATAGGTAAGTGTAAAATGATCAGAGAGAGGTGATGCAAGAATAGTAGTTATTGTGGAAATGATAAATCAAAAACACCTAGGAGGATACTTAAGTCTTTCTTAAGAGTTCAACAAGACTAATAACCTCAAAGTCAGCTCAAATATGACTAATAGGAGATGACTAACTAGTGTACTAAGGTTAGAATGGTTGAGTGTGAAGAAAAGTGATATAAAATTCTTTTCTGTTTGGCCGAATCCTCCGGATCCTTTCTAAAAGGGATCCAGCCTGTTGTAACTAAAGGAACCGGCTTCTGGAACAAGTTATTTCACAGTGGGCTAGTTAGAATTTTTTTCACATGTCAACTAAGAAATCTAACACCTCAGACAGCATAGATATAACACGTAGAGCAAGTAGGAAACATAGACAGGATATTACTAATTTCATGCAAAAAAAAATATTCAGACTACAATCATTTCAAAAAGGTTAAAAAGACTTTCAAGACAACTTAATAACAGAGTACAGATATAGCAAATGACAAAATCATGTATTACCAAATCACCAACTTTCATAAGTACTATCTTCACTTGATTTTCTTCATTCCTCGTCTTCGCTTGTTGAATCATCAGATGGTTCATGGTAGGTGGATGACTCGGGAATGAGATATGATGTTAAATGTGATTGATTAATGGGTTCCATTAATTTATAGAAAAGTGAATATTGAGGATTTTGAAGATATGGGTGATCATTCATGAAATGACGATAGAAACAAGTTAGAAGCATTCCATATGGTACTAGTTTGTTTCTTTTATCTTTGAGGTGTATGATTCGTTTAGCGAAGAAGTAAGCGAGATTGTAGGGTTGTTGATTTAGAATGCACTAGAGTATGTGAGCACAGCAAGCAGGTAAATACTCACGATCTTTGGCTAGACTCAGAACATTTTCACATAAGATGAGTGCCATGGGTTGTAAGAAATAGCGGAGTTCAATCATATGTATTCTATTGGGGTGTCGTGTTGAGTTACAGAGAAGACTGATCAATTCTCCTGGGGAAGGGATGTATGTAGGGTATGGTCCATGTTCCTCTTGTTTAAGAGAATAAAGAGCAAATTTTTCGGTATAGGCATATTGCCCATGATTTGGAAGACCAAGAATTTGAGCAAATTGTTCAAGGGGAGAAGAGAATTTGTAGTTTTGTATGCAAAACCAAAGGAAAAGAGATTGATCCTCGTAACGATCGAGACTAATATCACTAACGAATTCTAATACGAAACGTGGACAGATTTTTTCGTTGATGGTAAGTAGTGAATCAAAACCTAAGGTTCGAAAGGCTCTTCTAACTTCTTCATAAAAGGTTAAATTAGGGTCGACAGTCCTTCCTTCGTGAAGATGTCGTGACTCAAGATTTTGGAAACTTGAAGTAACATCAAGGCGTGTGTAAGGTTCAGTTGAAATGTTTGGAATGTAGTAGTTGGTTAGATGATGATCAAAGCCATATGTATGCGGCATTTTTGAGACCTAGACAAATTTAATTAAACATAAACTTTATTGACGTATGAGAGTTTTTAGTTAACCTTGTTATCAAATTTTGATCAAATGGGATTTATAATAAAGGTTTCTTTTTATTACCAATGTCAAAACAATTATTTGATTTAAAGATTAATTTAATCTAGAAAACATTTTAATGGTTTGATTTAATCCCATTTGAATTACTTCTTTGATATACAAAATCCTAGAATCTAATTGGAAGAAGGATGATAAAAATAGATGATGTAATTACTTATACAGATGATTAGGAAATTGATTTTGAAAAGGATGGAACCCTAAGATGAGAGGGTTTTGCTTTTGATCATTTTTTGTTTTATGAGTGGGAGAAATTTTTGTTTGTTAATGTTTGAAGTACGTATCAGTTATCTGATGTGCCGGTTCTGCCGGATCCTTTGAAAAAGGGATCCGGTAGGTTATAATAGAAGGATCCGAGAAGACAGTCGAAAAAACAAGGATGGTGTTTGGTGTTGATGTATAGTTTCTCAATTAAGTATTTATTATTCCAAAGAAAATACAACAAATGTATTTTCCCGGGTCGTAGTCTCAACGAAGGTTGAAGTCGAGTTGTCGATTCGGAGTCGAAAAGTGAAGTGAAAAGTGAATAAAAGAGTGATATTTTGGTTTTTACACTACCAATATGGAATATCAAATAAAAGCATGTAAACAAGTAAAGAGTACAAGTAACTAAAGCACACTAAATTTAAAATGCAAAAGGGAATTTAAAACGCGTAAAACCCGGGCTATTCCCGAGTTTTATAAAGCAACTACTAAAAGAAAAGGCCTACGGGAACTAAATGAATTATCTAAGGGCCTAAATGTAAATAAAGACTTTTTGAAAATTTAAAACTATTTTTTATGCTTCTTATTTAATTAAAATGAATTTAAAAACTATTTTTGGATTTTTTTTTTAAATCAATTAAAATGCAATTAATTAAGAAAAGTAAGTTGAAAATTACAGATTTAACTTTGAAAAATCTAAATAAACTAAAAACTGATTTTAAAATTAAAAAGATATTTTTTTGGCTTTTTCTTGATTTATTATGAATTAAAAATGATTAAAAGCTATTTAAATTTAAGAAAAATAGTAAATCAACTTGGAAAATTATGAAACTTTGCTGGAAAATCTAAAATGATATGAAGAAGCTATGAAAAATGAAATTTGAACTCTATTAAACCCTAATAAGCAGTTTGGGCAACAAGTAGTTTCAAATAAGCACTTTTTACAAAAGAAATAATTTTTTGAAAACTAGAATAAGCTCAGGAAAAGCAATGGAAATTCTTATCAGTATGCTACAAGGTGAAAACAAGAAAAAGCAACTCGAACATGGGCTGATAAAGTGGAATAAGCTAAATAGAGACTTAATTAAGCTAAAGCTAATCTGAGAACAAATTAATTAAGCTGAAGTAATCAGAAGAAGCAAATAGCAAAGCAGAATAAGCTCTAGAAAAGCAATAGGGGACAGATCAGTTAGGCTTTAAGAAGGGAATAAGCTAGGGAAGCATAGCAGTAAGGGATATTAAGCTAAGGCTAGGATTAAAAACTAAGAAGCTAATATTAAGCTAATGAGAAACTAAGATTATCTAAGGGGAGCAGAATAAGCAGTTTTCTAAAGGCAAATAAGCTAAGATATCCTAAATTAGCAAATAAGGTCTGCTGATATGTAGACCTGTGTAGTCCAATTGGGGGTATTGAAACTCAAAAATAAGCTAGGAATAATAAGCCAAAACAGAAAAAAGCTGAACCTAAGGGAATTTCATACTCTGAATTTCTCAAAATCCAAAAGCTAGACCAAGGGGAGCTTATTTATTGCTGAAAAATAAGCTGAGAAATTACCTAATCAGGACAAGGATACACTGAGAGATCAGTGTATGCTTGGCTGAAGTAGGGACTTTTGAGCTTAAATGAGCTAAATCAAGGACAGAACTTAAAGAACTAACAAAGCACTACCAGCAATTTGCTTAAAAACTAGGAAAATAAGCCCTTATATTAACAATTAAGTACACTAAGCAGCTTTGAAAATATGAGATCAGGTAGACAAGGGAATGAGTAATCTGATGCAATATAAAGGCTAAATATGCTTAAATCCAATTCAGAAGACAGAAGCTAGTGATATGAAACCAGAACTTAGCTATCTCCTTAATAAGCTATAATGCACTCTAAATGGCAAAAACAAAAAACAAAACAGCTTATATCTATATTAAGCAAATTCTACCATGATGAACCTCAATATCATAATACCTAACTTAATTCTATAAAATCCTTCAAAATACCTCAAATCAACCTACAACCAGCATGTCTAAGTTTGTTTAAACCAAATCAAAATTTCATATTTTGCAAATGAACAGAAACCTACACTTTTTACCCATTTTAACCCATGAGCAGTCTTATGCCAAACACCCTTATTGTTGATTGTTTTGAAAATTTTCAAAGGACAGACTGATCTAGGCTATAGAACAGACCTCCAATTCAATACTTAGCTTATTTTAACTCAAAAGACTGACTATCAAAGGAAAATAAGCTGAGAAATAAGCTAAGTCATATTTTAGCTTATTATTGACTTTTTCTCTGACTTTTTTATAAAAATGAGTTTCAACAGATTTAAGACATTAAGACTCTATCAAAAGCTATTTTCTACTTATATGAGCTTATAAAAGCTGAAAAGAGCTTATTAGAGCTTGTTCTAAGCTATTTTGCTTTTTTTTATGTTTTTGAAATGATTTTCTTTCCTTTTTTTTTGGTTTTTGGATATAAATAAGAAAAAAGTGAAGATATTTATCAAAAAGCTTAAAATAAGTTTGTATGAGACTTAAAACAGAGACTAGAGCTTATTTAGCTTATTACCAAAACCAAAGAAACTATGAAAAGAGCTTATGGAACAAATCAAACGTAGATTTTATTATCAAACTCTGAATACAAAATGAAATTACAAACTGACTGAAAACTTGATTAAACTACAACATAATTAAACCCTAATTCGACCTATAATAACCCTAATAAGCTAACCTCCTTCTGCTGGACCCTGAGGAGAGTATTTATAGCCACATGGGAGCTAGGGTTTTCATCCAAGAAGCTCCCAGAAGCTCAATCATGGCCCTTGGATCATGAATGTCGACATCCCTTGTGATCACAGCCCTTGGATTCATCCTTATCCTCAATCCACGTCCCTTCCTCCTATCAGTGAGCTTGAATCCTCCACGTGTGCTGGGATGATGTTGACATCGTCTGACATGGCAACTTTCTAGAATGATTCCAAGTACGAGGTTATGGTACGGGTAAATTTTAGGTACGAGGTTAATTTGGGTAAGGAAGATGTACAGTGGAAGGCGCGTAAAAGCTTTTTTATTGTTTATTAGTTGACCGGGTTGGGTTTATTTAATTTTGACCGGGTCATGGGAATGGATCCGGGTTGGTTTATGGGTTGTGGGTTCATTTAAGTGGGCTCGTGAAAAGGGTTGGGCTGGGGGTGTTTTGGGTTGGATTTTTGGGGTAAAAGTGGGATTGTGGGTTTATTTATTATTTTGTTTAGATAAGAGTTAAGGTTTTTAAGGATTT